>JAUTBQ010172059.1:0-11672 GCA_032361185.1 Lepetodrilus ovalis | reverse complement strand
ATGATATAATTATGCATATATAACATTACATTTAGATATGCACGTTACAATATATATCAGCAATTTCTGAGAAAAACATATTTGGGCAAAATCTCAGGGGGGGCAGCTGCCCCCCCTGCCCCATGGCTAGCTACGGCCCTGATGTACGTCATACACGTCATGCACGAAAACCGGAACCAGAACATGGCTATTGTAAATCTATTTATTTATGCAATATAGTTGTACTTTTTCGTGGTAATGTAATGCTATTATACATATGGTTTAATAGATCATACCCAAATGTACTCAAGAAAAATACTGTAATGCATTAAAAAAATAGAATTCGTTAGGTCATTTCTATGGAGAAATTCGGAGAATGGCAACCACGGACGCTACGTCTAGTGATTTTAGAATGTCTAACTCTTTGATTCATGCTACCTTGCTATCATATATCAAAGTTCCAACATATTGTCCAGCATGTACAATCATGTGTAGTTCTCTCTTATGACATATGTTAGTTCTCTGATCACTTTTACTCTCGCCTAGATAGGCTATAGGCCTACATCAATCTGCTGATAATACTCATAAAGTAAATTTAGTAATATCAACCAGGCATATCACTACATATTATTAAATATTAATAAATGCAATCTCCTGGATATGTTTGGGAACATTTTTTAACAAATCTTTTCATTATGCAAGGAGCCATGGTGACAGTATGCCCTATACTAGTAATAGCTAAGGCCTACCTGATATATATAACTAATTAATGCTGACATTGAAATTGTTTTGTTTGTTTTTTAATTTATAGAAACATTGTTTTTAGTCAACAATGCGGAATATCATTAATAATATAATAAACAATCAGCAAGATTAAACTTACTAGACATTTTTATTTTGCAAGGGTTCAGATAGGGACACTTCCAGTATCTGCTTAATATCGTATAACAAATCACAATATATGAAACTAGAAAACTAACTGACATTGAAATTGTTTCTTAATTCATGAACAAACTGTGTTCTAATCAACCATCCAATGAGAAATAACATTAATAGTAAAATAAGCAATACCTTTTTATTTTGCAAGGGTTCAGATAGTGACGCTTCCAGTATCTGCTTAATATCGTATAGCAAATCGCAATGTATGAAACTAGAAGACTAACTGACATTGAAATTGTTTCTTAATTAATGAACAAACTGTGTTCTAATCAACCATCCAATGAGAAATAACATTAATAGTAAAATAAGCAATACTTATGCAAACTACACAAACTTAGTTGACAATTATGATTATTATTATTTTTACAAATACAATTGTATTTCTGAGATTGGAGTTCATCTGAAATGATTATTTGAACTTCATTATACATTATTGTATAAATAGAATAAACATATTTCCAAAATACAAACTAGAATTAATATGTAAATAATAAATATAATGTAACCTTAGTCTTCTGTAAATATTATCATGATTATACCATTTTATGGTACCTAGGACATCAAGCATGCAGTACTTAGTTGATTATTATCTATTTATATAATCATTATTTTAGGCCTACATAATGATAATGTTATACATTGCAATATATGGATGAATCTAACCCTCTAGAGCCCCAGGGGTCACCGGTGACCCCTTGTAATTGGAAGGTTCTGTAATCAACACTGATTAAGAAAAAAATAAAATGATACCGCTAAAGCCCAGTGTGCCATCTGCGGCCCAAAGTGAGGCGTCTAGAACCTAGCAGCGGTCGCGTCATATGTGTGCAATATGGTACCATAGGATGGTGGTGTCGACGATCCGTGTGTGACCGGAAAACATGATTCAAACTTTGGTTGAAAATCACCTCCATCTGTTAGTAGAGATACTATTTTGATGGTAGATAGTTGAATAAGTGATTGGAGAATGTGTGTGACTGTAAATGATTACAAATCGCAGAAGTGCGGAAACGTGGTGATAAAAGTTAAAACCGTGGGTCGCCCCTGACCCATTGGGTCCGAAGGTTCAAATTATGTAAGATCATATTGAAGTGTCAGCTATCGTTTTGACTGATTTTATGTATTACATCGTTGCAGGAATAGTTTATCCATACGCAACAATGTCACATACACACGCACACACACACACACACACACACACGCATACACACATACATGCACACACACACACATACACACACATGTACACATGCAGACACACACACATGCTTGCATGCACAAGCACACACATATGCACACACACATGCAATCACGCACACATGCATGCACATGCACGAACGTCTAACATTGTGTTGATATGGCGACCAGGACCCTCCTGTAGTAAACAGTGCTACTCTAATGTAGCCTTGCTCCACCCTAGCAATGGTGTGTAGTCTATGGATGGATAAGGTAGGAGTTATGGAGGTTACGTCATTCCATACAGTTCCCTGATCTTAAGTGAAAAATAATGGATGGCAAGTGGTGTGTTTGTGTGTGCTTGTATGCATGTGTGTGTGTGTGGTAACAGAAACAGATAACAACCACTATCGCAAAGTGTCGAAAACGTTTGCCAGGTACGGATACACTTACAAATTAGTATAAAAGGAAAAGGGAAAAACTTTAAAATTAATCTGTTGCAATGTAACTCGCTCTTGTGTGTTTGTTTGTAGGTGTTTGTGTGTGTGTGTGTGTGTGTGTTTGTGTGATCGTATGCATGCCTATGTATATATGGACAGATCTGCAGTTGGAATGACATTTTTTAAGACGTATATTTCCAAATGGCATCAGATGTATCGGCGTGGTAACAAACATCATTCCCCATCAAAGTAGACATACCGAATCATGACCACGTGATTACAGCCATTGACAGTTCACACTTATCACACTTGGGGAAAATAGAGTCATGCATATTGCACATACCATGTATCTGTACTATTAGTCTGGCCGATTGCCCTCCAATGTTTAGTTCCTATACGGCTGAGTAGATACAGACCCTATCCTATCCCCACCCACCGCAGACGCTTCAACGTCAACTCCCTAGCTAACATTATTTTTTAAACAAAACATAAGCATATAGGGGCAGTTACAGTACAGGCGCTTAATACCCCTAGCTACGCGCCTGACATCCACCACTGGATTCGAACCCTGTGTATGCCATGGCTGGTTCTTACATGCCACTCACAATATCACTATTTACCATGTCACAGGAAACAGCTGAGATCGATTTTCTGAAGGCTGTACTTATACACTGATTAAACAGATAAACGTAGACCTACGTGTATGGGATAATTAAATGTGATGGTCGTCAGCTCGACCTTGATGAATATGCATGAAATACAGCGCTATTTATATACATGTAGTACATACAATAATATTTTCTTAACTTTGGATAACCATCTGCACAATTAACATACATACATACATACATACATACATACTTGGCCAGCTAATGATTGTATACTGTTGACTCTCGCCACAAGACTTAGATCACAGGCACTTGAAGCAGGCCATTATTTTGATTCAATCATCAATGTTCAATTTTTACAAAAAAATAAATAAAAAATAATATATGTCATATTAAAAAAATATTTATTTATGGGGTTAGATATATTTGTAATATACCTTATAACATAACAAGAGAAATATAATTAAACCATTAAATCAAATTAATGGCCTGCTTCAAGTGCCTGTAGTACTTACATATCGTCATCCTCGAAAACACAGGCCATTAGTCGAGGTTAGTGTAGTCATAATGGCTTGTGTTTTCGAGGATGAGATATTGTGCGCTATGCTCGATTTGCTACTTGTCATTCATTGCTAAATATAAGCAGGAATGCATGCGAAAGTTATATGCATATTTCATGGCCGAGATTTTACAATACTAGTAGTGGTAGCATATAGGCCTATTATAGTATCAACATCAGAGCTCATTATTATTGTCATATCAACAGTTCAAGATTCGTGTTTAAACTGCTTGACAGTCAAGTATAGATAGGCTACACAGTCGACCATAGTCATGGTAGTTCGTTAAATACCAAACACATCTCAGAAACTACATAGTATATTTGGCTATTTGATTAAGCATAGGCATACTTCTAGATTTTCTTTTTCGATCTTTTTGGTTCACACTTCTAGTCTATCTAGACCGCGTGTCTATGGGTACCAGGGTAAGGGTAGTGTCTATGGGTACCAGGGTAGTGTCTATGGGTACCAGGGTAGTGTCTATGGGTACCAGGGTAGTGTCCAGGGTAGTGTCTATGGGTACCAGGGTAGTGTCTATGGTACCAGGGTAGTGTCTATGGCTACTGCTGGAGAGTTCTATTTATCTGAAATCGGTACATTGTCTCACTGACCAGTGTTAATAGGGAGCTTGTGATTCGTAGTTCTTTTCTTGAGTACTATATATATATGCCCTATGGCGCTGCTATAAGATTGCCAACACGTAAACTGTGGTATATTACTTGCGTTATCTGCAGACATAAACTGTGCTTGTATTAAAGATCAACACACTATCTCGCTTAATTGCTCCTTCGTAGTGATGTCCGACGTAGCGATCCTTGAAGACATTCACAGAAACGTATTTCTCATTGCCTGGAATTACGTAAACAAGCATGACATTACCTAACACTCTCTTCCGTAATAGTGTACAACTTCGCCATAAAATAGAGCCGAGGTGGACTTTGGACTGGCTGGAGGTGGAATGACGTACGTGTTGTAGAGGAGGGCTTATTGTGTGTGTGTGTGTGTGTGTGTGTGTGTGTGTGTGTGTGTGGTGGGGTGTGTGTGTGTGTGTGTGTGTGTGCGTGTGTGTGTGTGTGTGCGCGCGCGCGCGCGTGTTTGTGTGTGTGTGTGTGTAGCTCTGTCGCTGACAACACAGTATATTTATAATGACTTTAGTCTCTCACCTGTGAAGCAAGCAGCCAAATGATTTTCTCGCTGCGTCTTCAGGTATTCCGTAGAATTCTCGTTGTCATAAAGACCACAATGGCAATACGTGTCTTCCATACACTCGATAAACACTTTCTGAGCTCTATAAGTAAAAAAAAAAACCAGTAAAATCTTAAACAAAATAATAACAACCGTCCACTATATGATTAATTAATTTGAGAATTAGTGTACGTCGAGAATTCCAAGAAAGGTTCATATCGATTGGTCTGGCGTAAATATTGAGGTTTACGTAATTTCTTGCTATATAATAATAAAAGCATGGTGTATACCTTAATTATTTCCCGGACACGAGATCATGCTCAAATCAAGGTTGTTTTTTTTTGTTTTTTTTTTATCGTAATCCCCATAAGCGATGTGAGCTTAAGCATGAACTCGTACTCAAACATTTCGTAATCTCAGTGCCCGGGCATTGCTACCCTGCCAGGAATCGTAGACCTTTTAGGTTTTAACCCTCTCCGTGCTGAATTAGGCAGAAACACTACTCTGTAGGGCATCCCCGGTTGCCTTCAGCATTGAGAGGGATAAAGCCGGGAAGACTTAATATCCAAACAGAATGACAATGCACACGTATCTTAATAATAACAACATTATGATTTGGAGAGAAAAAACAACAACTTAGTGTTAATTAATAATTAATATACGTTATGGTACGTACTGACAGAGTTTCTTGACGTCCTTCTGGAAGAGAGCGAACCCCATGGCTGTCTCTAACGCCGTGTAGCACGCGTGTATTCCTACGCAAACCATTTCTTCTTCTACAACGGTGGGATCTGAAAGGATGTCGTACGGGAAGAGTATAGAGACGGAGCCAAGCGTAGTTCGGAACTCTACCCTTATCTGTGGCAGGTGGTGGTACGCATGTAAGTATAACAGTTAAGAAAACAGACACATATTATTTTCTGTTGGCACGTCTGCGGGCGTAGATGGAGTGGTGACGGTGGTAGATGACGTTACACTCCAATCTACCATACCAGCCGCGTAACGTCATCTACCACCGATAACACTTCATCTACGTCCGCAGCCGCGTGAACAGAAAAGAATATTTGTCTGTTTTCTTAACTGTAATATTAGGAATGGTGACAGTTATTAAAATGAAGCTCAACGTTACAGACTCAAAGCAACGTGCTAAACACGTGGACGACGTCTGTTTATCACTTGTAAGCAACACATTGAAATTGATACGTTGAAAGTATGACAGGCAGGCATTTTATTTACGTTCACCTGTATGCAAACATCCCCTTATAAAATAATGAAAGAATACGGCGTCTTTTGAAGATATTACAGATTGAGAGTGAAACACTTATTGAAAAATAACACATTGAAAGTGGCACGATGAAAACTTATAACTATATGCATCATACTAGACTAGGCCTATATTTAATTATGAAAGTGAACATGGCCCCGAGATTACGAAACATTCTGAGTACTATTTAATGCTAAGCCCAAATTGTATTGGGGGATTTGTGAACAAAACTGAGTTTACCATGAAATTGTAATAGAATAGTAATCTCGGAGCCTGGTTTGCATTTCACAAAAGGGTCGTATACTGTATTCCAGGATTAAATCAAGGGAAAATTACCGTTCGCCAGCGCCAGGATGAGCCGATCTTCATCATCTTTGGTTCCATTACCATCTGAAAAGACGCAAATTAGTTTTGGAATATTAATTATATTAGATTCCATGGAAATTATATCACCCGAGAAGCATTTAGTGGTTATTTAATTCAAAACACTGCTTTTAATAAAGCACTATAGTATTAAATGATGTCCGTATAAAAATAGAATTAATTTTAAGATGTTGCATGACAGAAATTTTGAAATATGGTACATAGTTTAACAGCAAACGATAGCATTATAAGTAATACATATGATCGTATATAAGATGATGGCTGTACTTCTTGCACATAAGAAAAGTTAATTAATAATAATAAAATATCAGTTGATACATAAATACGACCATTTATAATGAATTGAATGAAATCTCAATCTGTAAACCAAATCGACGTTCCGCTTCAAGGACCACATGACATGCTAACTTCCGGTAAGTCACGTGATTTTGTAATGTGGAGACAGTTCTCACCTTTGCACGCGATACCAGGAACCACATGAAGAGCGCCTTGCACTGAAATTACAACAGTTGCAAAATCAAATAAAGTAAAAGTATTTCTTCCTTTATATTAATAAGAAATATATATTTAAAACAAAAAAAACAAGAAACAAAAAAGTAAGTAAAAAAAACCACACGATAGAAAACGAATTATGGGAGCTTGGATAGACCTATGATGTATATAATTATACTAAATAAAATAAACGTAATCCAGCTCTCTTTAGAACGGATCTCTAGATATTATATAAATTGTGATATTGGTCAGAGACGTACCGTAGAAAAGAGCAATTACCTAGTCTAGAGGATGCACTAGAGTCACGTTTCATATTCACTTCGGGCCTACCTACCGGACTTCCGGTGTCTACTAACGCCGATATGTAAGCGGGTCGCTGATTGGTTCCAAGCTGGACATACTCACACTCTCCGCAACTGGAGTCGTTGTAGGACCCTATCGTAACCGTGATGGCTCTGTAGACTTTGGGTGTCCTGATCAGACCGCATTCACAGGCAACCTCCTCCGTACACTCGATGTACGTCTTTAGAGCACTGGGGGCGACACATATTAGATACTGTATACAATTACATGTAATACTGACTGGACTACATTGACAGGCAATCTAGCTGTTGCGGCGGGAACTCAAGATTCATCTGGGGTGTGTGGGGAGAGAGAATGGGGGAGAGAGAGAGAGAGACAGAGAGATAGGGAGAGAGAGAAAGGGAGAGAGAAAGAAAGAAAGAGACAGAGAGAGAGAGAAAAAAAGACAGACAGACAGACAGACAGAGAGAGAGGGATAGAGAGATTTGATCGATGATAAATGCATGAAATAGAGCTTTTGACAAATGCATGAAATAGAGATTTTGAAACAGCAGAATACACAATAAATTACTATCTGAGCGGACTACGTTTGTACTTTGAAGCACTTGCGGTACCGTCTTACACTATTCGGCTACGACGTACACTTTTAAGTATTTATATTTGTAAGTTGTGCTACACCGTTTCGTACTGACGAGGCACGTACAATGTGGCTCATCCTAAAACAGAAGACCCTTATCCAAGAGAACTCTTGTTTTCCACTGAATATCTAGAAGACAATAGCCTATACGATCTTTCTAGAAGAGAAGACCGCTAAGCAAACACTTGGAAGAAGAGTCTTCCGCTTCTAGAAGATGACAAATCACACGCATCTCTGGAGTTTTCTGACAACTCGCTAGAACTAGAACTGGAACTGGATGTACACGGGTGTCTACTCACGGACATCTTACTTCGCGGATGTTACCTCCCGCCAGGAGCTCGTTCCGGAACACCGTGTAACAGGAGTTGATGGGATCCGGCGTGTCACACAGCGTCTGGGTCACAGCACTGCCGTTCACTGACACAGGAAAGGAGCACAGCTTAAATAACGTATTATTATCCTTTAACAATATACTCAATCTTATGATAACCAGATATAGCCATATAGCTTTCGCTCCATCCTCTAAATCTGGGGGCCCAATGCCTCTTTTACATATGATACTTATTCAGTGTTCCTAGAATGTTCTGGCTCCTGCAGATACTGGTTGGTATTTCGAAATGACGAACTATTGTAACGTATTGTTCGAATTAGGACCGTTAGTTTAACTTCTGATGTGAATAAGATTGATGGAATAAAGTACATACGGTATGTTGTTGGACAGATCCAAATTCATTTCTCGTTGTATACCTTTATTATTATTATTATTATTATTATTATTATTATTATTATTTTGTATTACTACTACTACTACTACTACTACTACTACTACTACCACCACCACCACCCACCACCACTACTACTACTACTACTACTACTACTACTACCACTACTACTACTACTACTACTACTACTATTATTATTATTATTGTTCCGTATTTATTTAGCATTCTTTTCATACTACTGAAGTATGTTCAAGGTATAATGTTAAAAAAAACCACCATAATAATATTTTTAAATATGCTATAAATATCAAACTTGCTATTTATATTCTTCCTCAATAAGTATTGTAAAGGATAAATCTTGTTCAAACATCATTCCTATAGGGCTGAAGAACATACTATGTGGTATACAGTTACTGATAAACAGTCCCAGTGGTTGAAGGTATGGCTGGAAGGCATGCAAATAGGTAACAGTAAATAACATCGGAATGCTAATATGCTAATAATTACATTAAACTATCATATCTTCAAGTAAACATCTTAGAAAGACTCTAGGATAAAGGATTCCTAATGCTTACCACATAAAATATTGTTCTTTGGTAGGATATCTGATTTGACTGAAAAATAAATGTTACAGATAAAAGTTAACAACTTGCCTCAGATCATGGTCACACCTCTTGCATAGATCAATATAAACCATGAACGAAATCGTTCATGGCAAAATTTTAGAGTTTATAGATTATGTAGTAGGTTTACGCGAGCATACTATAATCATTTCTTCAAGTAAAAACAGAAGCTGCATAACACAACATTATATTATTGTGGAAATGTTAGCACCACAATATATTTGACATCATGTTGTCATTTCATTTCGGTGATATCAAATTTATGATGTCGAAGCTGGTGAAATATAGTTTAGTTTCGGTGCATCTTTTCAGAATTGGCTACCACTTTCAATACTTACATTACAACCATATATAGTGATGGTTATTTTGGACTAGTTCTTAGCTACAACTGCAAAGTACATTCACTTGACATACGGAAAATCATGTTTGTACTTACAAAATCCTTTTCCACCGCTTAATTATATTAATGGAAAGTCACATAACTCAAAGTGGTATGACTACGTTTTCAAAGAATTCAAAGTGATATGACTAGCTTTTCTTGGGATTCCTTAATAGATCAACTGATGCATCAAAGACAAGATAATTAATGTTCCGTAACCTTAATTCATATACAATATGAAATTGGTGATAACGACATCAATAAAAAGCAAGACATTATATACGTACGGAAACTGCACATCTGCTTGAATAGTTTATTGTTGTACTGAATGTCGTGCAGTAGTTCTGTGTTGTTTCCCTGATCGCACGCGCACATTTTGTTCTCTAGGCACACCACGTGATCATCCATAACTCTGCCAGAAAAACACACACAAGAAACTGAACATCTGTAGCGCTGAATGTTGCAGTAAAGCTGCGAGCACCGACTGGTATTAACAGACCAAGGATGATAACGGCAGTGCCACGGTAACGATAGCGCAAACATTGATGCCAGGCACCCTTGATGCCAGGACCTTGATGCCGAGCTCCCGGGGCCTTTGGATTCGAAGTCCAAACGCTCTACCATTGACAGTCACCTCTTTAACATTGTATTGCAAGTTTGCTGTCAATTGTCTAATTTGTCATACAGTAAAGCAAGCAGATAGGGGGAAATACCTGAACTAAATACGTGAACGTACCCGCAGAGTGCGACTAGACTTTTCTCATGCAAAGCTACAGCTGTTTGAGTGTCGTATGTCTGGTAACACGTCTGGTAACCTTCGCACGACTTCTGTAGATCCATGATGATGTCCGCTGCCAAGTTAATAGTAATAATGATAATAATAATAATAATAATAATAATAAAATAATAATAATAATAATAATAATATCATATTAATAATAATAATAATAATAATAATAATAATAACGACGACAACAACAACACTAATCATAACAACAACAATAACAACAACAATAGAAATAATAATAATAATAATAGAAGAAGAAGAAGAACAACAACAACAACGACAATAGTAGTAATAATAATAATAATAATAATAATAATAATAATAATGTGTACATTAATTTTGCGCCAAATCCATGCTCGAAAGCATGATCAAAGCAAGGATGGAAATTAATAACACTAGATCACTAGTTCGGGCCATTTCTCCCAATGCTAAAGGTATACTAAGGGCTAGTAGTAGTAAAAATTAATGTTTTTTTGTAAACATTTGGTATTTGTATCACTATTCGGGCAAGTACTTTTTAAGGTAAGTTCCATCCCACGATCAGTGTGCTTTTATTTTCCTTTATCAAATCCTTGGGGAGTATACAACACAAGCTGCCATTCCAGGCGTTAGGGCGTTATCATTCATATACTCTGGCCTACTCCCGGGTAGCTATGCTCTGCTGGGTGAACAGAGACTTTCGAACTAAACCATTTGCCTACTACTGTTACAGTAAGGTGACACCACAACATTTCAGCATATATTTCAGTGTGGGTCAGTAACGAATCAGATACATTGCAATATGGATAAAGTGACATAAATTATCCGAATGAAAAAGAACATACCAAACTTGAGATGCAATATTGGATGGTATCAAAAGATATCCACAAACGTCAAATGGCGAAAGCCTTCGAAAAGGCAGAACCAAATAAATTGAATGTCAATTTGATGGATTTGATGGATGTCTATGGAGCTTGATTTCTGACTGAAATGTGCAGAAGTATATCGTTAACATTCGTACGTGGTGTTCACAAGTTAACTATTACTCACACGTCGCCGTATTTAACACGATCAACTCGCTGTCCGTGTAGGACCCCGTAGAGTTATCTGAAACGATGTAATTCATGAGGTGATAAAGATATTTAATTTAAAGGCATACAATCACGGTTGATAGACCTAGATAATGACCAAACGAATTTCAGTCTGAGACTATTTACGTTT
>JAUTBQ010172048.1:0-11673 GCA_032361185.1 Lepetodrilus ovalis | reverse complement strand
TTTCCTCCTGCCCTAAACTGACAAGTCGTGATGTTAGTGAAATATTCTAGAAAGCGACTATAAACCCCATTACCAAAAAAATAAATAAAAAAATAAAAAAATAGATACAAATGTCAAAAACAGTGTAAATAATGTCCATGAGATGATGTATCCGTACATCCACAGCTGGAGGAAGAGCTGGACTTCATGCAGCAGCAGGGTCTGAAGAACAAGAACGACATCCTGTCTCTGTGTCGACTCATGGTCAAAGTGGAGGAGAGCGAGCAACGCAAGATCATTCTCAGGATTCTGCAGGTACGTACACCCCTTCTGTGGCTATGTCCCTTCTGTGGGTCCTGTCTGGCCCTCGTGTGGGTACGTCCGTCATTGCTGTGTGTCATGTCTGGCCCTTGTGTGTGTAGGTCCCTTCTGTGGGTCATGTTTGGCCCTCGTGTGGGTATGTCCTTTCTGTGGGTCCTGTCTGGCCCTCATGTGGGTACGTCCGTCCTTTCTGTGTGTCCTGTCTGGCCCTCATGTGGGTATGTCCTTTCTGTGGGTTATGTCTGGCCCTTGTGTGGGTACATTCATCCTTTCTGTGGGTCCTGTCTGGCCCTTGTGTGGGTATGTCCCTTGTGTGGGTCCCTGTTTTCTGCTGCAATCATAATTCTGTTGCCAAACTTGTAGTGTAGCCCCAGGATAGCTCACATACCTAGAGTAGGTGGTCATCTTGGTGCTTTGCTAGAATACTTTCATGAAGAAAAGATGTCTTACTATTTATGTCTTGCTATGTCGACAGGATGCACAAGAACCTGCTTGTCTCAGACTGTTCCTTGGCTATCATGGTCTGCCATTGCTGTGGAGTTGGATGGCAGATTCTTCTCAGGATGATGTTGAACTCAAGTTCATGGTAAGTGAATAATCTTTACATTGCCATATTATATAACCATGTGTTCATGACAGCCTCGTGGCATCAATTATTGGATGTCCTTTCTGTCAAGTATGACTGATTACACTGAATGCCTGTGTGTTCTGCAGATCATGGCCACGCTGAAGGACCTGCCCATCACCAACAAGACGATCCTGAAGGAGAGCAAGATCCTGTCGGTCATCAGCGCCCTGGCGGCGACCGTTCCGTCCGCCCCGGTGAAGTCTGAGGCGGACTCCAACACGGACACTCCGGCACTCCCAGGCACCACGACGACCGCCACTCCCGTGTCTATCCTGTCCTGTAACAAGGAGACCAACAACGAGAAGCCCAAGAAGAAGAAGGTGACGTTCGCCGACGAGAACACCAGCTCCGACAGTGACGTTTCCGATTCCAGCAAGATCACGTCCTCCACACAGCCCGAGTTGAACGAGTCGGAATCCGGCCCTCGTTCGGATCCATCCGACGCCTTCTCTGATTATTCCCTCAAGGACCTGAGCGAGGCCGAAGGGTTTGTCAACTTTGAGTTGGGAGACACCAGAAAAGAAGCTGGTGAGGACAACAAGGAAGCCGAAAGGACAAAGATGGTTTCACCTCCGGCTGACGTGCATTCAATGGATGAAGCTTCCGATGACATTGAGGACGATGAAAGCAGTACATCTGTTGAAGCCGAGAGTAGTGCTAGCAGTGAAGTAAAGGCTGAGAGTAGTTCATCAAGCAGTGAACTGAAAGCTGAGAGTAGTTCTTCTAGCAGTGAACTGAAAGCTGAGAGTAGTTCTTCTAGCAGTGAACTGAAAGCTGAAACTAGTTCTTCTAGCAGTGAACTGAAAGCTGAAAGTAGTTCTTCAGGCAGTGAAGTGACTGAGAAAGAGGTGGCAGACAGTGATAAATCTGCCGATGCGGTCAAAACAGACTCTTCCGAGAGTGAAAGCAAGGACGTGAGACTGAGTCCGGAGGATGGGGCAGAGTCTGGGGATAGTTCCAAGAGCGAGGACTCTACCAAGGATGAGGCAGAGGAGGTGAAGATGGAGACGTCCCTCTCATCCCTGGCCAGTGACCTGTTGAAGCATTGGGACGATCTCAAGGTCAGTGACATTATGGTAGAACTATACACCTGAGGTGCGTTCAAGATAGAATACATATCAATACTTATGCATATGTATTGCTACAGAAGCCGTTCAGCCAGCATATGTAGCAATACGTATTCATACTTTTCAATACGAGTCTGGACCCCACAGTGTTTTGTATGAAAACCCAAACCATGAAGTGAATGCACTGAACGCATGCGCAGACCGGTTTACCGTTAATATTTCCTACAAACCCGTTCAGCCTAGACAAGTAGCTTATTGTATTGTGTATTCAAATATATTGGATCTTGAACAAACCCCTGGGTATCCTTTCACGAAGCTCTCTTATCTACTAAGAGACTGGTAGCACTCTCTTAGCAGTGTATTAGCTATATGCAAAGAGAGTGCTACCACTCTCTTAGTGGATAAGAGAGCTTCATGAAAGGATACCCTGGAAACTGTGTAGAAGGATAATAGCACTACAAGTTTTAACTCATATGCATGTATAGTATGGTTTATCTCAGGTGCTCGGGTGCTGATATTAATACATACCTGACATACTTTGATTGTATGAATATCCACAAACTTTTCATTTATTATTTATGGGGTTACAGGAAGTATTCAAGATTCCGAAGAGGGAGCGAGTAGAAGAAATGAAAAGGACAGAAAAAGAATTAGGTTTGTATTAGTTTACTTTCTACTGTTAACTACGGTTAATTTTTCTCGACTTTGACTGCTTTTCAATGGACATAATCATAATACTACTGCAAATTATATTAAATTACATGTGGGTGAAATATTCCCTTCATGATGTAAAGCTCTAATCCATTTATTCATTTATTCTATTCCAGATGTTCAAAGTTCACAGTCATCTGGTAGGAAATCAGGTGAGACTTCACGTTTGTATTTATGTATATTTCTTATGAAATTCAACTCTTTGGAACTACTGATACACTGAAGATTAATTGTAAAAGATGTATATATGCATTGAGTGGCCACTTCCAGTTGTATTTACTGCAATACTCTGCCCCACAGGTGTTCTCCTATTGTAAGCTGGCAAACCATGATATCAATGAAATATGCACAATTCAAACAAAATTATTTTGTTCGTGTTTCAGCACCTTTCAAGCGCAGGAGGAGACGAGATGATCCTTTCAGTCCGAACAGAAACAGGTATGAAGAAAGATTTATGCACTTTTATTCTTTCTCTTTGCCAATAATGATTTGTTTTTAAAAAGTTGTCTATCCCAAGTGTTCGCGTTGCACTCTTTAGTAATCTGCTGACTTTGGTCTGTGTTACTCCATCAGGAAAACTCTGCTTCCAACTCCTCCCGAGATGACGAAGGAGGAGAGACGCCATCTGTTTGAAGCTCAGGTCCGCGCCCAGGACGAGATGAACGCAGAGATCCGACGCCAGCAGGAGGATTACTTCAACGCCTGCTATGCCGCGAACCCCAACTACGACCCTCGCTACGACCCAAACCTCAGCCAGTACTGTCAACAGGAGCAGGATCCAAACATCGCCGTCGACAACAGCAACTACCAGTCGTTCCAGCCAGACTTCACCGCCTACGCCTCGAACTCATCCAACCCACCAGGTAGTGTTACCGAGACAACACCTCCATCAGGTCACATGACCGACCTTGACCCCGGGTCAAGCTCAGCAGGTGTGTGAGTGTACATGGTTGAGCATTTGCTGCTGCTGCTGCTGCTGTTGGCTTGTCCCGAGATGTGATCTTCGTTTCCCTTTCTTTGCATTCCTTCTGTTGATTTACCTCACATCCAAAATGGCTGCTGTCACATTTGCATTGCTAGCAGGTCGTGTTGATTTGCCAAACATTAACTTACTGCTGTCACCTTTGCATAGGAACTAATCATTCTTAATTGTTTTCATTTCTGCACATATCACAATATCCTGGCAAAACAGTGCAAAAGCTATTTGAACAAAGTAAATTAAGTCTATAAGAAGGTGACATTGTCTATGCTAAGCCTTTGCTTTTGTTTATATGTAATGAATGACAATTATGCATATATGGAAAAGAAAATATTGAGCAATCAAACAAGAAAATGTTATCAATGCCCAAATAACTTACCATAAATTCTAATTTAGTGGACAATAATAATACTTCATTTTTTTTCATACTGGTTTGGTATATGTATTGGCTATGCTACTGCAAATTCATATATTTTGTTATCCTGTATCATTGATAATAAATGTTCAATAGTAGATCTTGTAAAAAAATATTATTTTCTTTTTGGAATATGTCTAAAGAACTAAAAGTCGTCGCAAATGGGTGAAATATTACTGCAGCAATCACTCTCACTGAAGAACTAAAACAATTTGCATTATTACATTTTTGTGCATGTGTTTGTGGTACCGTTTGTTTCAGTCAGTTTTTGTACTTTGGATATTTATATATTTATGTAGAAGTATTCTCAGGTAATGAAAGGTCATATTTTATTTAACTGGAAGCAATTTTGATTATTTTTTTTTTAATAATAACAGTTTTTATCTGTAAAAAGTGGTGTCTGCATTAATCATGGTTGCACCCAATTTTCTACTAACTGTAATTACCATTATTAGTTTTTGGATTACAATTTACCATTACCGGTATAGACTCCGCTAAATGGTTCCTGTCGTCTTGTATTTTACAACTGTATTCCAGCATATTTAACTTCTAAGAACCTTGCATGATTTAGCTCTAGGTAAAATTTCATGAGCCCATGTGCTCTGACAGGAATTGTTCACGATGTATATAATTATGATATTATTTTTGACAATTTCATGTGTGAGTCGATTCCCTTCCAGAGATGCAAGTTGCAAGTCACTACCCTGGGATGGAGGGCATGCCAGGAGCCCCAGTTGGATATCCGTTGAATGTGGTGGACCCTCAGCAGCAACAACAACAGCAGCAGCAGCAGCAGCAGGCCTACATCGACCCTCAGGCCCATCTTCTGTATCAGCAGCAGTATCAGGTCAGTTCACCCAGCCAATAAATACATCCTGGACCTGATTTGGGGGCGGGATGTAGCGCAGTGGTAGAACATTGGACTTGGGAGCGAAATGTACCGAGTTCAAATCCCGGCCCTAGTTACATTTCTGACGCGATATTGATAGGATGCACTGTCTGTAGAGTAGCACTACAGATATCTTCCTTGGTCTGTCAGTAACAGCCAGTGCTTGCAGGTTTACTACAACATTCAGCGCTACGGATGTTGCAGGTTTCCTCCTGCCCTAAACTCAACAAGCCGTGATGTTAGTGAAAGATTCTTGAAAGCGACGGACTATAAACCCCATCACAAAAACATTTAAATAAAAATGGACCCGATTTCTCGAAACATATTTCAGTTTTTGCTTTGTCTTATTTCAGCTACGGTTGAATTTTTATATAAGTTACAGCACTGAGTCAATGGGAAAAATCTCAAACTCAAGATTCAAGAAACCATGGCCTGGCCCCTGTGATTACAAAACCTTTCCGAGTACGATTTCATATACTCAAGCTCAGATTTTATACGAGGATTTGTGAACAAAACTTTTGAGTTGAGCATGAGCTCAAACTCAGAAACATTTCTTAATCTCGGAGCCTGGTCTTCACCTGCGTTTCCCTTTCTATCAAACCTAAAGACAAATTTAGCATGTTTTGATCTTGACAAGAAATTTACTGTTAGCCTGTATTTTCCGCTACGACATAAAGCACCAATTGAATCTGTCCTATGACTTGTTTATTAAATTATGATTTGTAATGAATTATCTCCCTTTCCTCAGGCTGCCCAGGCGCCAGTAGCAGATGCAGCTCTTCAGAGTCAGCAGGCGTTGTACGCTGCCACGGCTGCTATAGCACCTGCTGCTGCCGCTGCTGTTGTCCCTACAGCCGTGGTCCCCGTCGCCGACCCCTCTGTCGTTGCTCAGCAGGTAGCTGTCCTTCTTTCCTTGACATACCACCTATGATGTCAGTGGCTTGGAAATCCCCATTTACAATTCAAGCAAATAACCTTACCTCGCAATATGGGTGCAATATTCCCGCCGCGACATAAAGCAATAATTCAATCAATAATCTTACCAACCTCTTACTATTATATCTTGTAAATTTATTGTCATGTCTCAAACATCTACAGCAGAAATAATTCCGATTTATATTTAGGATTTTTTCTTTCTCCAAATTGTACTCGTTCTTGGTCACCCAGGATGTAACTAAGTGAAAGACATCGACCCAGCAGGTATTTCTCACCCATGCTATCCCTTCTGACCAGGTACAACAGCTGCAGCAGCTACTGAACCTGCAGCAGAACCTGGCCTCCATGACCCAGCCCGCGCCACTGGAGGAGGATCCGCCACCTCCTCCCTCCCCCGTCAAGACCAACACCTCGGGACTCCCTCCCTTCTGGAAGACCGCCAAGGACAAGGAGGGCAACGTGTACTACTACCACTCCAAGACCAAGTATGCTGTGCCATCTTTTAAAATGTATTTAAAGATCGTTTATTCAGAAATGGATTGGAGAAAATAAATCTGTCTTTTTTTTTTAAGAAAGGGATTGGAAAAATGTTGTCCACCTTAATAAATCTGCTTATGTTTCGACATGTTCAGATAGCATCTTAAAAGCCTGGCTAACACAGGAGTATGCGTCGTATTTGCGTCTGTGTTTTGATATGCCCACACAAGTGTTTCGTCTGCTCTCTGTCCGTGCCATAATATCTCAAAATGTTATTGCAAATTACAGTTCTAAAGTTATCTACACCTGCAATGTCTAGATCTACACTGTATATGAGTACAATTAGATTATGTAGGGTTTATGTATCATTTGTAATCAAGGTTGCGCACACCAGTGTTTTTTTAATGCATATGCAAGACGCCAGACGCAAGTACGACGCAGACTGAGATGCCCGTCTGCGCCAGTCTTTACTCTATGTTATCACCTCCTTGTAAACTGGGCATTTCCCCTCCCTGTCTGTAGAGTGGCACTACAGTTATCATCCTTGGTCTGTCAGTACCAGCCGATGCTTGCAAGTTTACTGCAACATTCAACGCTACGGATGTTGCAGGTTTCCTCCTGCCCTAAAACTGACAAGTCATGTTAGTGAAAGATTCTAGAAAGCGACTATAAACCCCATTACCCAAAAAAAATTTTACAAAATAAATTCCCCTCCTCCCATGTCTTACTCTTTTATCATCCAATGTATCGTATAGTACATGTATTGTATCACTGCCATTTAGACACAAACCGTGCTCATCTCTTGTTTTCGATGGCTAATCATGTGTTGGTGTATTCCAGGCAAACCCAGTGGGACCCGCCAACGTGGGACCAGGTGGTAGAAGATAACATGGAAGTAGACACACCACCTAGCATACACGAAGCGGAAACTACCAACTACAAAGTACGGTTACATTTTGCAAATATTACGTAAATATTGTTTTGCTCAGAAGGTCAGACTTCAGAACTAAAGGTACCAAGTTCAAACCAAATGCAGTCATAGTATGCAATGCCTGAACTCTTCATTCTGCAGTTATCATCCTTGGTTTGCTAGTACCAGCTGATATGCACAGGTGTGCAGCTTTCAGATTTCCCCCGCATAAAAAGCAGAATTTAACCTAAAGTAAATTGAACAGTAAAATTAACTAATACACAAACTCCACATTTTGCAGTCTTCTAAAAAGACAACTACAGCTGCT
Organism: Lepetodrilus ovalis; assembly: GCA_032361185.1. NCBI lineage: Eukaryota > Metazoa > Mollusca > Gastropoda > Lepetellida > Lepetodrilidae > Lepetodrilus > Lepetodrilus ovalis. The sequence goes on along the minus strand of JAUTBQ010172048.1, from coordinate 4,033 downwards.
GCCGATACTTCCAGTGAAGTGGCAAAGAAAATCAAGGACCAGTTCAGGCAGAAGGTAAGCAATACCAACCAGTAGAAGAACATTGACTAGTTTTCTAGAATACACCAGGCCCCAAGATTATGAGACTTTTTGAGTCCAATTTCATGCTCAAGCTCAGATTTTATATGAGGATTTGTGAACAAAACTTTGAGTTGAGCATTAAATCGTACTCAGAAAGGTTTCGTAATCTCAGGGCCAGGTATGATTTCTCGATAATATGACCATAGCACTCTAAAAACTCCCCAATGCTATGTATAAGAGCGCTGAGAAAGCGATACTGGATCTGTTTTCATCCATTTTGTTATTGTGATTTCTATATTGTGTAACTGGACCCTTGCGTAGACAAGTGACTAAGACAATAATGTATGTACTATTCCTCCCTACAGATGTCATCGTTCATTGTCAGCTGCCTAAACCCGTTCCGAAGACCCGACTGTAAAGCGGGCAAAATAAGTTCTACTGATGACTTCAAGCACCTAGCCAGGAAGGTAAGGATCTCAGAATTATTAAATTCACTTTGCAGACAATAGAGAAAGAGTTTTCATTCTATACAGTGGACACCCATTTATCCGCACTTTGGATATCCGCTACTGGATAGTGAGGGAACCGGATTTCCAAAGTGCGGATAAATGGACATCTGGAAATTCAGTTATTTGCACAATTGTTTTTGCGGAAATGCAACCGTCCGTATAAACTGTAGTTGCCAAACATGGATGAGCATCTATTAACATAATGAAAGTGAGAACCAATCGGAGAGCAATTTTCATCATTGCGTGCAGTGGTCGACATGTATTGTGATCACCAAGGCTCAATTACCCCTCTCCCTGCTGAATGAGGCACAGGTACTGCACTTTAAGGCATTTCCGGTTGCCTTCAGCATGGAGAGGGTTAAACAAACCTGAATAGATATTTGTAACTGCATTCATACAACACTATTAGGAAAAATATAGTGGATCCAACAGATCTCCCCATGTCTCATCCGTGAAACACACATGGAATTATTTTTTGTTTGCAAATACATTTAACACCTGACTTTCTTTATTGCAGCTAACTCACCATGTGATGGCGAAGGAACTGAAACACTGTCGTCACGTGGAGGATCTCGAGGTCAACGAAAACGTCAAAGCCAAGGCGAAGGACTACGTCAGGAAATACATGGGACGATTCCCCAAAGCATACCTACGAGATGACGACAATTTCTGAACACTGTACTTAAGAAAACTTGCCGTGACTTTTAGATACTTTCATCCCTTCATTGTAAATATCATTTTGATTGTCGGCGAACATACAGGATGTGCCATTCAACAAGGCAAATGTTTATGAGAATGTGTGTCAATTTGTGTGAATAATGTGTGTAGCCAAAGGCTGCTATGTTCATGAAAGGATGCATATTGGTAAATATGTGTTTTTATTTTAGTTGTCCGTTGGCGGTATGTCTCTGAGACATGTTGGTTGTATAATGGTGGAGATGATTTTTGTCTGTTTCTTTGAGTTGTCACTTGTTGATTGTCAAATCTTCAGCATCTATTGGCCATAATTTTGAAGACTTGCAGATTTTACGAATTATTTGTTGAAATATTGTAGTTTATTCAGTTACATTGTTTCATATTTTAAAAATAATTTGTTAGCAAAAGATACATTTTAATTCATAGCATATTACATATTTTATACATATTAGAACATTTTTGTTTTTAAACAGGGATATTTGTTTTCCTATTCTTTTTCGCTTCAGAGTATTTCCCCGACTGGTGACTTGCATGATATCTTGTCTGAGATGATCATGAAATATGTTCTTTGTTCGGTCCGAGTAGTTTTCTACCGTTATGTGAAAACGCATGTAGGATATTTATTGTCTCAGACTTTCATATGAAAAATACTGATTCACTCTGACTGGGTATGCATGTACAATTGTAAATACTACTGATTTCTGTGAAACAACTCTGATTTTCTTGCTTCTTGTTTCTTTTGTGAATACTAGTCGCTTTTGAATGGTTTCACGGAGGCTTCCTGCTAAATTAGCAGAAAGTACTGTCATTTTATCACATAGACTTTGTGTATTTGTCGGAGGAAAAGGATGAAATCCATCTTGAGTTCTGAGCATCTCTGTGCTGTATCATTATGTACATTCAAATACTAAAAGTGATATATGGAAAGTTTGTGAGAATACGTAAAAAAGCACAAAAGTTAAATGGCATTAGAAAAATCAATGATGTGCAATACATTTGACTCACTCATCAGGTTACACCAGTTTTGTACAAAATTCAAATGGACTGTATTTTTATTATTTTGTGATAATAAATTGAACCAAATAATGTTATCTTTTGTTTTATTACTGGTCCCGTAATACTCCTAAATGAGATGTAATAGGACTTTGGGGTTAATTAATCCATTATTACGGTTTCTCTGATTACCAGTCAACTTTTAACAAATACAGATTTCCTATACTATAACTCTGTAAATGATTGATTTTATGATCATGTTGTTTCACTTACTGTTGCACGACACTCTTGTAGGCTACAACTATTCTACGGTCAACACTTTCTATTGTGGTGGGAGCCGAGTTACAACTATTGTAGCGCTGCAAGAGTGTCGTGCAACAGGCCCCTGATCCGATTTTAACAAAAACGGAAGTGTCTGGGATCACAGAGTCTGACTGTATTACTAATGCCAGCGCTACACATGCAATGAGATCGTCACACGACACATTTTATGCTGTCTCCCGATGGTTGGCAATACATAGTTGGTACGTGTAGTTGCATGTGTGGCATATCATGTGGGCATAAATTACCTATCCACGACTAACTGTGGATCATTTGACGACGAATCTAAACAGATACAAAAATCAAATCTGTGCAGACTTTGTTAGCATGAAACGAGATGTACGAAGATTCTGTTGCTTGTGTAGATCTGACATAAGATCACCCAGGATTACCCGTAGTATAGAAAATGGCATCCAGACAAGGTCAAGGTCAAATCATTGAACAGCAATACTCCTCGCCAATAATATCGGATACGATATATATAACAAATACGGGTAAGGGTAAATACCGAAACGGACTCCTCTTCGTGAAACAGAGCGAAACGACACAAAATGAAGCATGAAACGTACAGAATGGAACATAATGGAGTGCTACAGAGCCATATGGAACAAAGCGGAATCAAATGGAATGGAACAGAACACAAAATGTGGTCACAAACACGAAAAGGTGGCGAAACTCTTGCTATTCACCCCCCAATGGAGTTTCGCCCCATTCCGTGTTTGGGACCAAGATTGAAGGAAGGATAAAAACATTGACATTAACCATCATGGTACATCATGTACATGTATATCTAAGTTGAATTTGTAAATATTTTTTAATGGAATGGGGGTAACTAAACTAGTTTTTAAAAACCCAAACCATTTCTTTCTTTCTTTTCCGGATTTTATACTGTGTACCGGAAGTTAGTAAAAGCGGGAAATATAACCAGAAAAAAAATCCAGGAAATGGTAGCCTATGATAACAAATGTTGACAAGTGATACAGATGATAAAAACAACTGTAATTTACAGTGTAAAGAACGGTAATGGCGGTTTTAATCTTTTCAGTAAATTTAACACCGCCCTATGGCTTTCTATTTAAGTCCAGTTCCAGGGAAAGTATCCCTTCAAAAGCTGGAGAACTTCGCCATCACGAGACTGAAATTTCTCCTGCAAATTTACAAAATTGGTGGTGATCGTTTGTTGTCACTGGATTTGGTTAACAACCTGAATGCTGTCGAAGAATCGGACTGTCTCATAGAAGGAACCCCCAAGGATGTTATATCGCATTATATTTTACGGTAAGTCTGTTTCTTTAACGGGTCATGTACCGTCCGGTGTTCGATCAGTCATATTTATTGTACCATCCAGTTACCGGTTTTCGGGGTATTAGCCCTTTCGTGGTAGGACTCGCGCATGAGCGTGAAAGCACTGGGGGGTGTCACGTGACATGCCACTATATAAAAGACATCATTTG
>JAUTBQ010172037.1:0-11674 GCA_032361185.1 Lepetodrilus ovalis | reverse complement strand
TTCATAAATCGACATCAAACTGAAACTGGGTCATAAAGTTAGGAGCTCCTAAAGTTAGGACACCTTCGTGAAACGGGTGCCTGGTGACATGTTCGCTGTAAAAACATTCAATTTTAGAAATCTGATGACATTGTTCATCCTACATTGTCTGACCAGATCTGTGATGTCCTGAATTCTGATTAATCCATCCGGTATACCGTAATTTCCTGCTATAGCCTGATACACTGTATAGACCGCAGAGAGCCAAATACTAGTACCATTATATCATTTTATATATTGTTAGATAGCCTGCACAGGCCTGCAGCCCACAGCTTATAACTTGAAAATAAGAGAAGAAGTCATGAACACATGACATTGCCTTGAGTGTGTATACCATGTTTAATTGTCACGCATTTCGCTGACTGTCTTGCTTTGTCTTAAGTTAGGGCTTGTATTTGGCTTGTATTTGGCGCTAACACTAATTGTATTGTATTAAGGCAGTGTTGTTGGAAAAGAATACTATTTGTGATACCAGTGATGATAAAAATTACTATTTTTGTTTTATTTTTCATTTTGATTGTGTAAATCGTAAGATAGCCTGCTGTGGTAGATAGCCATTATCACCTAAAAAAAAATCATCTTTTTTAATGTACGGTACAGCAAGTGGGTTATGTGCAGGAAATTATGGTAGGCCCAATGCTACAATCGGTCTGGATGGATATTTGGCAATGTGTTTTTACCACCAGTATTAATTGCCATTAGTGTTTATATGGTTGATGCTGGAACCATAATGTATTATAGAAAAGTTAAAATATTATTTCAAACTTGTGTCCTTAACTGTCCACTCACATTATATGTTGTCCAGTCGATGCAATGAACAATATAACATTCATAGCATATGGATAATTGAACATATTCACTGTCCTGTATAATATTGCCATATTTGAAAAGGAATTTGCAGAGCAGATAAATATCATATCAATGACTGGATGTCTTGAAATGAATGTAATGCCTGTATAGTTTGAATACCCATTCGCTCACCCATTCCACCTCCCCTTCCCCACTCCTTGTTCAAGATAAAACAGATGTCTGACTTATGCAGATGTTTGACTTACACATAATATGTTTGTCTTAAACAGATGTCTGACTTACACAGATGTATGTCTTAAAACAGATGTTGGACTTACACAGATGGACTTATGTTTTTATTATTTCTGGCTTTCCCCTTGCTGAAGTCCTACCGCTTCTATTCTGTTTCATTTATGAACAATCTACTTACATGGAAAACAAAATGTATACTACGTGAAACAAATACACCAACAAATAATGTATTTGGTAATGATATGACTTGAATGATCAGCCCTCTGATGTTCCTAGGATGATTGTTCTCTCAATGTTACATGTAGCAAGCAGGCTGCCTTGTGAATAGTTAGTGATTGACGAGAGAAAAATGCATGTATTGCACATTGTATATATATATTACAGAACTGACATAATGTACAAGAAAGCACAGACTCCAAAGGGGACTTCTACGATCAACAAGTTCCTGGTCATCGCTGTGACCTTATGATCTGAGAGTCAAGACAGACCAAGCGTTGTCTGAGGTAGGGAGAAACGGGTTCCCTACTCCATGTTAGGGAGAAGTCTCATACACAAATACAGTACTCTGTCCTCGCTCTTCTATTCCAGCCACTTCAGAGCTTCACTCGTCCAAACACCATCGACTCACATCATAATATATATATTTATATATCCACCATTTTGATATCCACACAACCTTGTCAAGTGGTGACAATAGTCCTCCGTTCTTTACTTCATCATGTCTGGCTTCCATGGCAGAATTTTAGGGCAGACATTTAGAATTTACAATCTTTAGGCACATGTGAAATTGAAACTTTACACAAGATAGATACTTCAGTAGGTTTTTCGAGGTAATTCATACAGAATAAAGGAATTCATGAGATTCAATATTAGCTTCTTGGTAACTGAAAATAGAAAGTTAATTTTAGTCAATAAAGGAAATTTATGGATGGATCATTCAAAATTAATTCCATGATGGTTATCATCTTTGAGTATTCCTGATTGATCCATATCGAAAGTAACCAGGTTTCACATATCCTTCCAGAACCAGCCTGGAAGAAGCTAAAACACAATGTCAACCTTTACATAGAGTATCTCATGTATGTCCTCAGATATCTGCACCTCAACATTCTCATGTGAAAACGTTATAAATAATTCTATTTACAATTACACCATACAACATTCAAACAAAAGTACACATTTTTTTTGTATCAAACTTTCTGGGCATCCAGATTGAAGTCCAGAAGCTTTCCACTGGCAATGACATGTCAGCTATATAGTCCTCACTAGCTGCACATGGATTTCAAAGTTGTCCTCCCTGGGTCGTCTAGTCCATTTCCTGACGGAACACCTTGAAGTCCTATCCAGCATGTTTCCTGATCACCACTGACAGTATACACAGTGAGATTGGGCAGTATGGAGTAAACCTGGAAGATTTCTTTCTTAAAAGTAACATTCTCCTTTCAATCCCTGGCATTGTGTCCTGCAATCTCTGGCAGCCTTGTCCACCAGCACAATGTCCTTGTATTACAGTGGTGGAAGTGTCATGGTCACCTTCTATCAGTGCCAGTTACACAGAGGATGTACGCCTGTACATAACACACCAACATGTCTCGAGGTCTTTTGGACTCATTGACATGGACCGACGTAATCTGAATGCTAGTATGTCATTTAATCATGCTCTTCAGACAAACTCTTAGCATGTACACACTTCCTCCTGAAATGTACTCAGTAGTGTATCTGTTCCAGCATCCTTTGCAGATACACTCTGTATCACCATGACACGTATACCACACCCGTAGGTCATTATTTCATGTGCGTACAATATTGGTATACATGTATATCCCAGATGCTATAAGTGTTTATTTACCATTGCGTACACATGGGTGTTGTAAAGCGTACACTTTTTTAACGTGTAGGTAGGCATGACGTCTTCCTCTTCTTTCTGTAGGTGGTTATGTTTACCAATTTTCTAGGATATACTCAAATGCAGTGGATTATTCACGTTGCGTGTATACTCAGTTGTTGTCTATGTACAGTGTATACACAATATTATGATGAAACCCCCTCACAAACAGCGGTCTACTATCTGTTCAATAATGATACTGCATATATAAGCAGTACTGCGGAGAGTATTGAAAGACCCATGCATTGTGTCCGTGTCCCTCCAGATTGTGTCCTGTGTTCCTGATTTTCATGGGTCCGCTTGCGTCCGACTTCCTCCCCATTGTAGTTGGGATAAGTACCTGCAAATGTAAGGGTCAGCCATTGTGAGCTTCTGCATTAGTTGTTATCATGCACCTACTCTTAAAGGTGCACTACCACTACATTTAAGACTTGCGACTAACTATTACAAACAATTTGTCAAACACTTTGAAAGTATTGCAATCAGCTTTTGGCAAATAATATTTGGTCATCCCATTGATCACATGTTGACATTAATGAACTACTATGGTAATACTGGAACTGTACAACATTTCAATATAATAATATAAAGTTAGAATTCTCTTGAGATCGTGGATCTATCTGGTATAGTAACTTTGTTGTCAAATAGAGACCAAATAATGGTAACAATGCAATCTTTCCTTTATTTCCCTTATAATATTCCCAGTAATTTTTATATATTTACTGACGAGCGGATGCTGCACAGTGCCTCACTCGAACAGGACATGAGACATACCGGTAAGTGTATTAATAAGTATGCTATCTGTCTTTTTTTATTTTGAACAAACTCAAATATCTTGATTTTCTAAACTACACAAGACAACAGAATGTTTGTCAAATGGAAGGAACATTGAATTAAGAACTTGGAACTCATGCAAAGCTTTCTGTGTTTTATTGAACACATGTGCAGGTACACATTATGACTTTATTAAGCAACTACCCTTCTGTTTGGGTGGCAGATTCTCACTGTAACATGAAGCAACAAATCACTATTAAGCAACTAGGAATTTAATTGGGAAATATCTCACAGTGTCATGTAATATTATTTTTGTGGGCAAAGTATTTAGTTATTACCAGCATGTTAACATATATTTAGTTGGAGAAAGTGCATATACTTCTCTGAAATGACATCTAGTAAATTAATTAATTTGTCATTTTTTTTCCATACACCTATAAGAATAGTTTGACATTGTGATAGTGTGTGCAAGTGGCTTAGAGACACTTCAGAACATACAAACCTTCTACACGTGGAACCATTTCAATGTGCACAAGATGTTTGTAATAAAGCTGTTTCAGTGTATCTACACCAGAAGTAATTCATGAATGTACAAATCTAACTGTTCTTAGACTTAAAGGATATAATGAAGATGGGTGAAAATGTTCTTGCACTTAAGGAATCATGTTTTGAGGAAGTGATAAGAACACGGCTCTTGACAGAACATTGAGTTTGAAACTGCGTACTGCATGCTTATTAAAGGTGCATTAGCAGAGAAAACCTGTGTTATATAAACAATGCAAGTATTACATTCCATGATAATAAGAAGAAATACTTCCACTTTCTATTTTAATAGAATAATTCCATTCAACTTTTCATCCACAAAAAAATATGACCTTAGTGCATGCCCTAAACAAAATATTTATAGAAGATTTATTTTTTGGTTGTTTAGATCTGCTTTCAAGATTATTTCACTTATATCACAGTTTATCAGGAGGAAACCCACAACATCCATAATGCTTAATGTTGCAGTAAACCTATCATGATCACATCAAAAAGTTAATTTTCACAAACATTGATAAGATGCCAGGCTCCTTGGGAAGGATTTGAACCCAGGACCTTTGGCTCTAAAGTAAATAATGTTCTACCATCGTGCTACCAACCACCCCTGTAACCCAGTAGTATTGGAGGACATTCTTTATTTTCTTTGCATTCACTGAGTAATCTTGACTACACTTTCACATATCATGGATTTTGTACACTTTGTAATTAACCATTTACCTGCTCAGTTCTACCATAGATGCACTATAGGGCTCTGCCTGAGACTAGTCTAGCATTGAAAAAGTAACCTTCATACAAAGGATGCTTAGCAACCCCAGCTCCGAGATGTATTTTCCTACATTATTGCTTTCCCATTTTTGTTAGCAAATAGAAATTTGACTGCGATATGTGCATTATAACATGATGGAGAACTTCGAGCAATAGTTCTAACTTAACTTAAACTATTCATACGATATCTGATAATGCAAATGAGGAAGTCAAAGGTCATGCAAAACAGCTATAAAACAGCAATCGAAGCATGATAGCACTTTCCCATGGGGACATTTCCATACTTCCTGTATTGGTAGGATTCAACAACAAGACATTATTTGGTATTGCATGTCAAAGTTTAAGATCATGGAAGATTTTGTGATGAGTGAAGTACCGTTTAGTATGAAATAATTTTTCAGAATATAAAAAAAATGTAAACAGAATTTCTGTGAAAAACAGGTGCAATATTTCTATCTGCTGTGGATAGCAATTCTGATCGAAATATGCCAAGAAAAGTTTTAATTTGTTGCAGTTATAAATATGATGATTGAACTTCCATAAGTGCTTGACAGAATGCCATGAAGATGTGAAAAGTAAGTAAAAAAAAAATTAGAAAATACATGCATACAGTTATTGAATTAGTTAATCAGTGAATACTGTTACCTAGCAACCGAATGTATCCTGATAGTGAAAGATAAGGAAAGATAGAAACCATTAGTATTGGTGTAATACCTGCATGATGCACATACAAATCATAGGAAACACATGTACAGGTACCAATCAAAGTTATTCAATATAATACATTAAGAATTCAGCACATAGATGAGATAAAATGGTAAAAGTTGTTGGAAGAAATACGAGATAAGCATTTGGTGAAGTCCATGACCACATTCTACAGGATTGTGATGGTAAAATATTCTATGCAATTAATTTTACTAGAACACAGGAAATTGTAAAATTATGAAGATAAAATATTTATGGTAAATATTGTGGATAGAACATTATGGAGCTTTCAACAGCTTATAGACGTTAATGGGTTAATCACAATGCACTCAAGAAATGTTGAGTCAAACACATATTCCTGTAAAAAGTGGTGTGGACCCTTGCTGGGATTATGTTTTATCATAGGATAGGAAAGCTAGCTTTTTTTGGAAAGAGGATTAGAAAGATCATTCTATAGAGTTTATTATAAATATACAGAGATATAGTAATATTGAATAATGCATTACTATAGTGGGGGAATGAATGGATTGCTATGCATAAGGAGGAACAGAATTATATAGTGAAGAACAGATTTTTATAGAAAGGAATTGATTGGAATAGTGAGGAATAAGTATGGAAAAGAACAGAAGGAACAGATTTGCTTAGTGAGGAAATGATTTGTAGTGAGGAACATATTGCTACAGTGAAGAATGGATAACTCTTGGGGAAGAACACATTGGTACTAGGAACACATTGGTACTAGGAACACATTGGTACTAGGAACACATTGGTACTGAGAGGAACATATGGAGGAATGGATTGCTAATTAAGAAGAACAGATTGCTGTAGGGAGGAATGGATTACTATAAGGGACAAACAGAGGAACAGATTGTTATAGTAGGAATGGATTGATATAGGGAGAACAGAGAAACAGATTGTTATAGTAGGAATGGATTGATATAGGGAGAACAGAGAAACAGATTGTTATAGTAGGAATGGATTGCTATAGGGACAAACAGAGGAACAGATTGTTATAGTAGGAATGGATTGCTATAGGGACAAACAGAGGAACAGATTGTTATAGTAGGAATCATTTGATATAAGGAGGAAAATAGGGAAGACATCCTTACCACGTTTTACATTAGTAGTCTCAGCTGCAGCATCAAAACAGAGAAATAAATTAATATTACAAATAAACATACACATGACACTCAACATTGCCTAGGACACTTCAGATGACCTGCAGTGATATTGCACATATCTGTGACCCGTGTGGGCTTTATACACTTATAGAATGTTAGATATACAGCTTGGAGAACATCCATGACTCAATTTACTATGACAGTAACCCCCCTGTGTCTTCATATGTAACCATATCTATGTCTGAAACTCCTAAGCAATCAGTAACAATTTTGAATAATTGTTCTACATAAATGTTCTCTGAATTCATGATTTATTTGATGTGATATATATCCAATATTAAATAATACATTTTTGTAATAATTAAATCTATACAAAAGAATGTATTTTTTTTAAAATTATATTTCTGTTAAAGTGATACTCTATTGTCTATATATTTGTGTTTAAGGAATAAAAGATGAAAAAGTGACATTGAGTTTGTAATACACACAAAATAGATTTTGTGCCATGGCATATATAGTGCACTAGGCCTTGGGAACAGATAGGTGAGGACAAGGCCAGCGTTCTGAACAATTACACACGCGTGGTATGTGTACTAACGTAGGTATCATGTGACTATGTGCCGCTAAGACCATGGAAACACCTATACCGTTTACTGCAGCCATATACTAGTATATGAACGATACTAGTTACAAATTAGCGTGAAAAGTAGCACATCAACATGAATAAATAATGTAGATCAGTATCTGGAATTTGAAAAAAGGCTTTCTTTATAATTATTGAGAGTGTTTCAGAATTATTTGTGATACGCCTCAACACAGTGAATACATATATAAACTGACTGACAATTGAATTTATATGCGTATGCTTGCATGTGCTTGTGAATGACAATAATCCACAGTATTTCATCATGTGAGCGTTACTTTGATAATGGCATATCCATTCCATACCTATTATTTTTTTATTTTATTATAAGTTTAGCATTGAAATACTGTGGAAGGAAAAATCTGCTGTTATTTGTAGTTCACTGACCTGCATAGTTGATGTTAGTGCCTATAATGAGTTGTCATACAGATAGTATGTCAGACAGATAGTGTGTAACCCCAAATGGAATACTTATATGATAGCAAGAACTCAAATAGTTTAAATAAATTGTTTATACATTAGACAAATATTTCTTCCTGATTAGAAAATCGGCATTTCATATTGTCAATGATACACTTCGTATGGTTAGAAATCAATAATGAAATATAATCAGATTGAAATTTGTAGAGTAATTACTAGAATGAAATACGCACCATTGAGTACTATGACTTTGAGACTTGCAATATGAAGCTGTGAACTTCTACACACATACGTCCCTGCATCAGACATATTACTGCGTCTAATCTGCAGCTTGCTATGAACTGTATTGTCTTTACGAATCAAAGTACTACTAATAGACACACGCTCGTTTGCGCGCAGTTTCATTCCGTCTTTAAACCAATCCACTCCTTGTGGAGAGTAATCTTTGGCGGAAGCGGTACAGTTAAGTTTTATTGTCCGTCCTTTTTCCACAAAAGGTGTACCCATTAACCTGATCCCTAGAAGAGAAGAAATGCTCCTTGTTAAATTGACTTCAGTTTGAAATAAACATTTCATTAATAATTCCATAGAATAAAAAAAAAAAATAAAGAAAAATAAGATATTAATAGAAAGAAAAAAACATTTCAATAATACTTATTTTGAAAGTTTATTAAATATACGTGTTGATATGCTAATTACATGTGACCTCAATCTATGTATGTAAAGAAAGTATAAGTGATTCAAGCTTGTACATGATCATTCGCTTGTGACTATAAGTAATTTGAATTAAGAAATCAAATTTGTGAGAGAAAAAAAGTAATCATAGAAGCATTGAAATTGTATTGTTTACTAAATAATAATAGTAAACTGACCTGATTTTTGTTTTTTGCCTGTATCTAGGAGAGAAAAAAAGAGAATAATACATGTTTATACATTTGTCAATACCGTATTTCAAGAAATATTTTACATCTCCTTCAAAATGTATTTACCAACTAAAGTATAATTCAATATTAATCATTGCGTATGAGTGAAAGATTCATGCTTAAAGTAAAACTCTAACTCACTAACTCATTTATGGGATAAAATAATTTCTAAAGGAAATACGTTTTGAAATCTCAACTGAATTTCACATCTTGAACTCAGTTTTAGATAGTCCACACAAATATCCACAATGTGTGGATTAAAAGTATTAAATTACATTTTTTTAAATCAATAAATATGATAGTGTCCTTAGAAAAGTATAATGTAAAATAAATAATGTTATGTTTATTACCTATTACATGTAATAAGACATTACATTAAAAAAACCACAATAATTATGATACAGTAATGGTATAAGAAAAGTATAATGTAAAATAAATAATGTTATGTTTATTACCTATTACATGTACCGGGTAATAAGACATTACTTTAAAAAAACCACAATAATTATGATACAGTAATGGCATAAGAAAAGTATAACATAAAATAAATAATGTTATGTTTATTACCTATTATATGTAATAAGACATTACATTAAAAAAAATCAATAATTATGATAATGGCATAAAAAAAGTATAACGTAAAATAAATAGTGTTATGTTTATTACCTATTACATGTAATGAGACATATCTGACAATGTCTTCTTTAGCACTAATCTGACACTCGTAAACCCCCGCGTGGATGGGTTGAACGTCACGGATGTGGAGATTCCACTCCGGATCCGCTAACTGAGTCCTTCTCCTTTGGAGAAAATACCGACTGTCCGGTGCGAATACGTATTCTCCAATCGTGATTGGATGAGCTTGACTCACTTTCTTCCATATCACCTGAAACAGCAAAACATTGTCATATTGAACTGAGACATCCATTAATAGTCCATGTTGTAAAATATCTGTAAACTCCACTGAACTGAAACAACTGCTAATAGTCCACGTTGTAAAATATCTGTTAAGTCACTAATTTAATAATCTCTGTTATGAAATAATTATATATTTTTATTACAAATTAATTTGCCACATCTTTGTAAATGCAAAATGATCTCATAGAGGAAGGGAAAGATAAGCATTTACAGTTTTCTTCTTGTGCAGACATGAATAACAGCCTGCATCAGTCATTGACTCACTGGTGCTTCATAAAATCACTCGATAATAGTAAATAATTTTATATGAGTGTATCTATTCTAAGATTTCGGGTTTTTACATCAGTGTAATGCTGTTTTTCACAGTGGTATGTTGAGACAAGTTCATTGCCTTTGTATTGTAATGCCATATTCATTTACATTGAAAACTTTAACATTGATTTAATGATTGAATTCATTATTTGTGACTACATCGCAATAATTGGAGTTACTTCCCTTACATTGTTCAATGAACTGAAATTGGTTCATTTTCGACTAATTGTGTCTTAGAGCAATGATTTAACTTTTCTGCCCAATATATACTTTTATAGACAGATATATGTATTTGTGCAACTACATCCATGAATGCCAGATCCGTTACCACAGTTCAGCAATCTCCACATTTACAGCGTTATTAACCTTCCTACCTCTACCGACTTCACAATGATGATGAATCGCGTCATCTGTGATAAGTACCTAAGTGTCTGCACGGCACATTTCTGGCAAACTCTGTCAAATATTTTTGCATAAACAGCTAGTGTTTTGGAAACAGAGGACCATGCCGATCCTGGTATTCGAACCCACTCGGATTGTGAGTTAAATGCTCTACCAACTGAGCTAAAGAGGTATTCCCAATGGTCAAGACTAGTAGGAGCATCTTATTTCACACCCGGCTACATTTTTATCATGTGGTGACTTGCCCTGAGTTACAGCTACTTAAGAATTCTCAGAGGACAATATGCCGATCCTGGGATTTGGACCAAAGTTGCTGGATTGTCCAACACTACTGTCTTAGCCAAAGAGGTAACCCCACTGCCTGAGACCAGTAGGAGCATCTTATTCTTATCACACCCAGCTACATTTACATGGTATATTCTCGTCGCCTATGGGTGAGATATTCCACTGCGACGTAAAGCATTAATTCATTCACATGGTATATTTCAATCTGTATTAATCTTAATTTAATCACGTTTGAATTGTTAGTTTTAAGCTGTTTTATATTTATATATGCATTTATGTATACATTCAAGTAGTTATTTCAGTAATACATACGTCAAACACGATACAATCGGCCTAAAACATTCAGAAACAGATCTGTTCTATTTTGGTAACAGATTCAGTTGAATTAAGATTATAAAAAACATGCTTTTTAATACGAAATGCATTATTTATTAATATTTGACAATAACATAGATGCTACTTTATTGAAAAAATGTCATCTAGAGCGGAAGTTTGATAAGCAACCATGGTAATGATCTTAAGTGTAAAGTACATTTGTCATACATCATACATCGGAAGGTCTCATTTACGTTTTATTTCATATATCACAATGATATATATATCTATCACAATAATATATATATCTATATTGAAACTATTTCTATAATGAATATGTTAACTTAAATTTACTTATTTGGGCATTTCCCTCACTCCTAGTGCAGTGTGTATATGTGTCTAACAACTTAGTATTAAAGATACAAATATAAAACTTTTCCCCACGAACCTATTAATTTGATAGAAAACAAATTTGATATTAGGATAATACCCAATGTCTTCATATCCAGGACCTGTATTCTCGAAACTTCTTAAGTCCTAAGAAGTTCGTAAGTACTAAGAATTTGCCAAACTGGTTTTCTTC
>JAUTBQ010172036.1:0-25793 GCA_032361185.1 Lepetodrilus ovalis | reverse complement strand
GATAATGATAACATATAGTAAAAGCCTAATGAATCCTAAATTTCTACTAGTCCTTAGGATACCTTTAGCATTGGGCAGTTTGGCTTTGGCTACAGGACTAGTGCTAGTATTAACCCCTGCTTGTATTAATATGTATCATGTCTATATTTAAACTTATCTTTTTATGTGATTTTTAATGCTCTGTATAAGCAAACCAATTCCTGGAATGGTAATAAACCTTTATCTTATCTTATCTTATCTTATATCTATATTATAATATAATTATTGGATATAACATTTTGTTATACAGTAATTAGCAAAGTCCTGTCGTTGGTACCAGATAGAGATAACAGGTTAACTGCAACACTCAGTGCTACAGGTTTCCTATTACCATAAACTGACAAGCCATGACATGAACAAAATAATCTTGAATCTCCGAAACACTCAACACATTTTTTAATTCAATATTGGACATTGGCAAGAAAACCAAAGCTTTAACTAAAATGTATTTACGTTTTCCAACAAATTTGTTACTGTATAATAATAACATTAAATTATTAATCATAAGTTAATTATTTATGAAATGTAATTTGTCCAGCAATGACCCAAAACTTCTGACAAGACCTCTCTCAAATTTCGCTTTCCTAACTAATTTGAATATTTGTGATATCAGATTTCTGCAATTAATTATTAAGCCATAAACCCGACCATTGGCAAGCGACATTATTGCCACATAAATCTCAATTGAGCACATGAAATTTATGTCAGTTTAATCCCAGGCCATGTCGAGAGTACAGAAATAATTAAGATAATACTCAGGAATCTGAACACCATCAATTAGTCACATATTAGTGACACTTAAGGGTGACACCTCTTTGTTAGACACTGGTGCCGCCTATTAATGACACCTACTGGTAAAAAAGAGTTCTATGACATACTGTACTGATCTCTGCAGGGATCTTCTCCGCGCTGTGTGTAGCCAAGTTGTCTTGGCCGTAGGCTAACGCAACACCTCGATGGCAAGGGCAGATAACCTGATTCGCACCTACTCAGTAATATTGGCAATTTGTAATTTGTGAATGACATGAGTTTTATTCCTTCAAGTAGCAATCAGCTGATCTGTCAGTTCGCAATAGCGGAATGATTGATGTCAGAAATGAATAAGGCAATTGGGGGGTATTTTTTCCCCCATGTACCACTGAAAGTGGCAGCATGATTTATTGAGAAGGTTACACTTCATAGTTCTAGATTGCTGATTGATATGTTTCTCGGAAATAATGTGTTTGACCTAGAGTATAATGCCAAAAAACTAAGACCATATGCCAGTCAACGTTGATTGTATATTGTCAGTGGGATTAATAGTGGATTGGTGTATGTTTTTCTTTGTCGTGTGCTTTAAACATTATTTTAGTAATTTTTCTGCAATTGGTTTGTGGTGTAAGTACAAGACATATTAACTATATATTCATCTCAAAATGATCATTTATGACCCTCAATTCTCACTCAAGGTGTTATGTTCTTTAGTGCAACTCTACGGAGTTTGAGTCGACGGTGGTGGCGCAGTGCGACGCTCTGATCGAGGCCATCAAACAGAGGAAGACGGAGCTCCTGGAGAGCGTCCAGCAGGAGAAGGAGGAGAAGGTGAAGACTCTCAAGGAGCAGGTGTCTCACTGTACGTCCTTGCTGCAGAGGACCACCGGCCTGCTGCAGTTCTGTATCGAGGTCCTCAAGGAGAGCAACCCGTCATCATTTCTACAGGTACGTCACACACTTGTCATCATTTCTTAAGGCAGGTCACAAGCTAGTCATCATTTCTACAGGTATGCCACATTGAGCCCAATTCTATCTGTGCATTTCTACAGATATGTCACAAGCAGGTCATCATTTCTTATGGCAGGTCACAAGCATGCCATCATTTCTTAAGGCAGGTCACAAGCTAGTCATCATTTCTACAGGTGGGCAACAAGCTGGTCATCATCTTCATGGATGGAAATTACATTTAAAATTTACTAGCCCGAAAAATTATACAAATAACAAATGTTTGCAAAAAACATGAATTTCTGCTGGCCCTTAGCATTGGGAGAAATGGCCCCGGCTAGCGAGCTTATTTTAATTTCCATCCCTGCATCTTGCTATCATCACAGAAGATGATTGTCATCATCTCCAACTGCCAACCGATATGCAGCTTACCATTAAGAAATCTACAGCTCCTGAGATCAGATGATGGCTATATTGTAAGTCTGACTTCGGTTGATGGCTACATTGTAAATCACTTCACATATCCTTGGACAAGATGCTTTTCTGCACCTGCCCACCATGCTGTGGCTGTTGTCTGGTTCATGACTTGCAGTAATTCACCAACTACAGTATAGCCAAACTCAAACAAGCGAATTCACGAATGACGAATAGCTACATTGCATTTATGAGGATAACATGACTACATTTGCAAGAGATGATTGAAATCTCCATACCGTGTTTGATGCAGGGTTGTAGTGGATGTATCTTGAAGAGTTATTGCCCATGATGGACAGTCATTACAGATCAGAGCAACATTATACACCCTGATCTTTTGCGATTCAGGCAGTAAAACATCGGATCGAGTTTTATCTATCCACGCAAATCAGATGATACTTCACAAACATTTCAAAAATATCTTCTGGGTCGTATCTCAACCTACACCGTGATGAATTGGACGGGCGATAAGGAAAGTGACGTGTTGTCATCAGGATGTGCTGACTGTGTCAGTGGACAGAGAGTCGCCCATGCAGAAGGAAGTGCCAGTACACCATGGTTTATGTCTGATCCATGACCAGAAGCCCTCGTGAAAGAACACTGCATATCCTGTCCTAGTCAAAAGGCCATTTATCGTAAGGTTTGCCTGTTGCGGGAGTTTAGCATTAAGATCTATATCCGAGTCTTGATGGTACGATGTTGTCGTAAAATATTCAATGCAATCAAGCTTGTGAACATTTCCTGCTCTTTCAATCAGTGTGGCATGTATAGGGACGGAGAATCACGATCGTAAACTCATTTTTCGAGCCGTTTCTTCACACATGATCGGGCTTTTGTCGTTACACTTTTCTAGGGTTATATTTTAGCTGGCAATTTCTAAGGAAGCAGTGATGATGTGCCATGTTAGGATTGGAATCTGTTGGCCTTTTCACACTCTTTGAATTTGCTGGGTGATCAGCATATACATCAGTTTTATCTCTGTATTGAGTGTATAACATCTCTGAATATGCATTGTCGATAATCTTATCTGTGCATTGAGTAGGCCATTTCTTGCCTGAAAAGATAGTTAATTGTAAGTTATGATATGTTTCTTTTGCACGTTTTAAACCAAAGCAGAAATGTTAGCCCCATTTACCAAGACATTTTTTATTTATTCCATTTAGTTGTCCATAAAATTCCAGTTTGAGCAGGATCTAAATGTCAATGTATTCCTCTTGAATTGTTTATAGAAACGTAATGTTTTCAATTTCTTCAAGTTTGAAACATCCATTTTTTTTCATTCTGTACTCCAAGACCAATTCTAAATGGAGTTTGATGATTTCTGGGCAATTCCACACCCGAAAAGAAAAAATAGACATAATGTTGAAGGTGAAAAGGTTTCTTTGAAATGGTAGGAGATTTAAAAAATAATGTGAATCATGAAGAGTTTCCATGTTTATACATTTATCACGACATCCATCAAGTTTATTCCCATAACTCATCGAGTGCCTGGACTGACAGAATGTCAATAACGAATGTTTATGAATAACGTTTGATGAGTTGTGTTATGTCTAGCTTAATGTTGCCGTAGAAAATGCTTTTTCCATGTTTTCCTTCTAAGGTCAGTCCTTAGAGAAGACGACTTTTCTTGGTTTGGCATTACTCAGGGTTGAATGGAAAACATAGCGGGCGGTTTGACACGTTTCAGTGATTTCCTCAAACACGACTATGTTTTCCAGATTTGAAACATTGCAGAAAGGTCAAATCTGATTTGCATTGTCAGAAGATATGCCTGTTTATTTTGATTTTGTTTCCAATAACAATATCTTCTGCCAACTGCTGGCTGAAAAAAGTAAAACATGTATGAGTTTCTGATGGACTTACAATTGTGACATTGTTTAAGGAATAAACATTATTTTTGTTTAAGGAATAAACATTATTTTAGTTTACATGTCTTTACAATTACAAATTCAGTTTAGAAAATTGAGCTCCACCTAAAATTATTGGATACATGAGAATACTTTTCATAATTTTAACCCAACAGAAAGACCATCAGTTACACTAACAGAAGAAGAAATGTATAAGTTTTTCATGCATAAATTCTTATTGTGATAGTTTGATGGGAAAAGAAAATATATTGAATGAAAAGATGTTGCTTTAATATTTCACGATAATAATTAAAGCAAAACAGCCTTAAATTGCTTGATGTAACACATTCAGTTCTTTGGTTATTATACCTGAACAAGTTGTAAAGTAGCAGATATCACTATGATAACAGGATTTAACTTCAAGGCTGAGGAAGAATGTCTGTGGAATATGCTAACTTCTAATTGAAAGGTAACATGTTGTGTAATCTATTTATTTCTATCAAACCTGTCAAAACCTTTTTTTATATGTTTATCTGGAGTATCCTTTCAAAAATGTTTATGTAATTTTTTTTAGGCTAGATTGATAGAGTTAAATCAAACATATTATTCAGCGTCGTACTATTGGACTTGAGCACGGTTATATTAGGCTACACCTTGGAAGAAATGTTTCCATTTTCTGTGTAGATTTACTTTAAACATGTTCTTAAATTAATATCTTTTATATTGCAAGACGATATCATGTTTCATTTCTATCCAATTTCTATTTCTATTTGAAATTCACTGTTGAAGACAATGGGTATCAATGCTGTGATACCCTTATGATATGGTGCCAGGGATGTACTCTCAGTCATGAAATATTGCCAAGTATTTCATAACTATGATGCATCTCTGAGGTTTTCATTTGGAACTTGGTGTATTCATTGAAAGCGTCAATGATTTCTCTATGACTAAGTATCGTAATTAATAATCGACTGGAAGATATTCATGAAAGGCTCCAGGATGGATGTCGGCTAGTGTCTATTAGTGTAAATACGTGACTCATAGTGGTGTTCGGCAAGGAAACATCACACCTCACTTTCTGTTCTGTCACAACAAATATTTTCTCCCAATCAGATTCCCACCAATGCCAAGAGATGTATCACTTGCCACATTAGTTTCCTGGTAATTCGACCATCCTCGATGACCAGAGACCAGAGATGTGATGAACAGCCTTAAGACAACTAGTACAATATTGTTCCAATTGATTCCCAGAGCACGGCACTACAAACTTTGAAACGTTTTCCAATATTGCTAAAACACTTTCCAAAATTGATTTACTTTTCCAACTGTGGTATTTCATTCCATAGGCCATGCAACTTGTGTGATAGTTCAAGGTTGTAGGTGAAATTAATGAATCTGAAATTATTACAATGGCAAGAATTAGGTACTTTTTTCTGTCAGTCAAAGTAGTGTTGATACATATTGTAGATCTATTTTACAGTAAGTTCTGTTAACAATAATTCTTTATTAATGGAAGTTCGATCCCACCAAAGCAGTCCCTATCTTGTTGTTCTAAGCCTATTTGTAAGGGTCCTACATCGTCTTAAGATGAGTATACTATTTTACCTCTGTTGTCTTAGCCTATGCTATAGAGACTGCCAGTCTGGAAGATGACCAGAGATTAGTAAAAGAGGAGAGTTAAGATTTGTGGATTATTTTCAAAGTCAAGATGATGCCGATTGGAATTTGATTTGCTCTTGCCTTGTTTTTCTGACCATGTTTGAAGAGTATATGTTTGTTGAAACCCCAAACCTTTTAATCCCCATAGTAAAAGGCCTAATGTGTTTTGGAAAAGCCTAGGTTTTTCCACGACTGACTTCTTCAGTCTGTGGGGAGAAATTTGAGAGGTGATGGTTAGAACTGCAGCAGAGAATAGTAAATAAGCCTCACTGTATCAATATTGTGCCTAGATGCCCGCGTGGATGACTGTTTGGTTGCGTTACACTGATCGTGCCAGTCTTGTGACTAATATCTACACACAATTTCAGTTGAAGCTCTTGTCTGCCATCATGACACTACAACCTATTAAGTTTTACATATCGCAGGTTTACGAGAAGGGTTCAAATTTTCATGCACATTTTAAGCTGTAAATAGAAAATGCTCTTACAAATGTGTTTCATTAGTAAACAATTCAAAGAATGGCTTTGCAATTTCCTCCTATCTTGTGTCTAGCCAAAGTGACAAGGACTGACTAGGTATAGGGATCAGTTTGGTCAGAGGTGAAGGTAACGCACTAAATTTGATAACATTGCGTTGAGTTAGGCTATTGTCTAGGTGTGTTTTCAACATTGAAAATTACTTTTTAATGTGCTGACAAGCTATCCACAGTTTTCAGTTTGTTGACCGAGCCTTCCCACAACACAATCCCCCCTACCCCCAACTTGCCCCTAATCACCAAAATACACTGGAAAGTTGTAGCAGACTTGAAAATTTGATAATCCCTGTGAGTTTCTGGTAAGAAAGGAGGGAACACGAGCACCTCCATGTGTGAAGGGCTGATGTTTCTGCTTGCACACTTTGCTACCAACTCGGCTGCATGGTCTAGTGTTTGCTTGTGTGGTTGTGTAAGGGCTCAGTTTGTTTCTGCTGCACATCCCTGCAAACAAAACAGTGTCAAGAGATGTTGAACTTCATGCACCTCTGCCGAAACATCCTTATTAATATTGGGCTTGTGAATTTCATGCTTTAGTGTTTTTGTTTGGGCGGATTTACCATCTCTCGATCAATCAATAGCATTAATTTACAGCAGTTCTTTTTTTTTTTAAACCAGGGAGTTAATATTTCATGTTCATGTTGAATCTCAGTTTAATCTCCATCTCTAATGACAACAAATATATCCCGTGGAATGCGTTCCGGTATAAAGTGGGTTTTACATATTTCCAAGGTTACGGCATCTTCAGTAAACCAGCCAGAGTTAATTGTTTCCAAGCAGTAGCAAATTAATCCATAATCTGCCCTTTCTGTGTTGAATCCTCCCGACCCTACCATAACCACTGATGGCTTTGTGGTTTGTGTGTCTACGTGACGTGGACACAGGGAACTGCTGGGAGATAGGGAATCTTGTGGGGTGAGGTGGGGGGTGGGGCTGGGACGTCGGGGAGGTGGGGGTGTATACTAACAATTGTAATGCACATGGGACCAGCCAGTTCATTGATTATTTTGTCCATCCCTATTCAGAGGGTCAGACAATTTAATAAGCCAAGTCATTCTGGAGAGATCTGGGTTTGAAGTACAATTATGTTGGGATTGAAAACCTTGTTGAAATCAGTACTGTTTTCCTTCACCGTAATGATAACACATGTGATTTATGTATCCCTGCAGCTCTGTGTTCCATGGTTTGTATCAGTTCTCATTGAAGTTTGCAAGTGCATATACCGGTACATGTTGAATAGATTATATAATTACAGGGATGAAAACAATTTTAGGAAAGAAATAAGATTAATGTAAATGTTGGTCTAAGATGAAACTCATGAAATAGTTCTTTATTTGCAAGTAATAAATCTTAGTATATTTTTTATGTGAGAGATATGCCAGCTGATTTTATTAATTCATCACAAATACGTGTTTTAGTATCTTTACAATTTCTGACAATCAAATCAAAGATATCAGATTTCATTTTTATGATATTTCATATGAATCTTAGATTTTCACCCAATACTGCATTCAATCACCGCGTTCCCCACCTCAAGAGGGTGAGCGCTAAGTATTTATATCAACACAATAAATTTTAAAGTCTTTCCACGTGACAATACCGACTCCTCGTCTCGTATTGCCCTGACAAACATTGTCCAATGACTTACTGCCTCCTTCCCTGTTGCCCTGCAAGTAGTGACAAGGTATTTAAGATTTCCATTATTACCCACGACGTGGTCCATCTGCTTCTGTTTGTGATTGTCCCCCAGAATCAGATAATATTATGTTTCGATCAGTGTTCGCGTCCCTATGTCTGAACATGGAGGCCTCTCAAATATTTGTCCGAGTGACGGAGCGGTCTGTGACCGGTCGTAATGAATGGACACAGGTCAGTATTGGATTCTTGACCATGTCTGTGTGCTGATCGAGGAGTGACCACTAGATGGAATACCACTGCTAATGAGTCGGGATCAATTTCATGTACTGTAATTACGTTTTGGTGATGTATTCATACTGTAAGATAACAGTGACATCTTCAGCTGCTTAGGTGATGGAGGTCTACAGCTGGTCAAATGACAGAATACAGCTGCTAAGATGAAGCTGATATTTACAGCTGGTCAGATGGCTACAGCTGCCTGGTCAGATGGCATTTATAGCTGGTCAAATGACTACAGCCGGTTGGATGAAGGTGGCATCTATAGCTGGTCAGATGGCTACAGCTGCCTGGTCAGATGGCATCTACAGCTGGTCAAATGACTACAGCCGGTTGGATGAAGGTGACATCTACATCTGGTCAGATGGCTACAGCTGCCTGGTCATATGACATTTACAGCTGGTCAAATGGCTACAGCTGGTTGGATGAAGGTGACATCTACAGCTGGTCAGATGGCTACAGCTGCCTGGTCAGATGACATCTACAGCTGGTCAGATGGCTACATCTATAGGTGGTCAGATATGGTAAAACATACTGCTGACCACATGAGAATGGCATATTTTGCTGGGCAGATCACAGCTGATCAAATATGGTGCTGCATACAGCTGGTCACATGACAATGATGTCTACAGCTGGTCAGTTGACAATTACATCTGCAGCTGGTTAGATGATTGAGATTTCTACAGCTGGTCAAATTAAAGTGACACTTACAACATTATTTAGCTCTGGTAACAACCATGACCATGTTTATTAAAGGGATGCACACTTAATGGAATAACCAGGAGCATTCCATAAATATTTATAGGGGCAGCAAGGTATTGTTTCACGCAAGGCCATCCAGGCAGCTTTGAATAATCCATTTGTCATACATGTTGGAATTCCTAGAAGCTCTGGTTTGGTGGCAACTGGAATCCTTCCATCATCGGGATATAAATCCAAGGCTTCAACTCCAAACATTCTGATTACATGCTTACAGCATTTGAATACATCCTCAGTGCTCATTAATCATGGCAATACCATGATCTCCATACACCTGTGAGCACTAACACATGGCAATCTTTGCAAGTCTCATCAACATGGATTGGTTTGTCTTGCACAGCCCATCCAATTATTTTCAATTACATTGGATATATAATATGTGTTTGTGCCTATTTAAACCTTAATTGGTGGTATTAACTATTATTTAAAAAAAATGCAAATCTGCTGAAAAAATTAACCACATAATGTGTACTTGCTCAAGCAACCTGGGTATCCTTTCACGAAGCTCTCTTATCTACTAAGAGACCATAGCGCTCTCTTAGCAGTGCATTAGCTATCGGCAAAGAGAGAGCACTATGGTCTATTAGTAGATAAGAAAGCTTCGTGAAAGGATACCCAGGTACCTAACATGTAATGAAGTATTGAGAAAATTGTGTTTTTATGTAACCAAAGTTATATTCATTGAATGTTTTTATGGTTCATAATTAATATTCTTTGGTTGTGAGTGCTGAAAATGTATCTAAGTTGTCAGATTGCTCACCGCCCAGGGATGTTTACCACCAGTATTGATTATATAAAATTGTGATCAAGAATTAATTCCAGATATTCCAACAAAGACATTCTGTCATATCGTGCAGGAAATCTTTTGAGACGTTAATTGTTCCCTCTCTCTATTTCCTGACCATATTTCACCAGCATCCAATGCTACTATGGAAACATTAAAAAAACATTACAATCATATCTGCACGATAAATCCCCACAAATCCTCTTCTCAGGATGAAGTTGATTCTGTCAGTGGAACCTAGGATTACGAATTCCTGTGTTACAGAATAATGTTACCGGTTCCATTGAAAGTGTCTATTATTTTGATTATTTTGTCATAATTCCAGATTCCGTCGTCAATTTTAATCAGATGAGGAACGGAAAAAAACCCAGAATAGTTTGTCAGTTTCATCAGCACACATCTTGCTTCCTTCGCATCGAAAATGAACCAAGCCACAACAAAGATGGCATACGGTTTCATTTGGGGGTGCTCCAATGATCAGCAGCGTGCAGTTAGCGTTTTGTTTTAAGATGAACTGATAAGTGTATTCCGGTCGACTACCGTGTGAACTGTTATGACAATTTACTGGTGGATAATCCACGTGGAAAGCGCTAATCAGAAGTACCTCCTAGATATGCAGAGATAACATGTGTCTCCAGTTGTAGAAAAAAATAACAACGATGTTCGTAAACGCGTGTGCATGTTTTTCGTGCAACAGGATGCACGCGAAGCATTGGCGCCATTTGAGACGTCCTCAGGTGTACGGACAGATTTACATTTCGCCCGCGCCGTGAATTTCACAGTCGCTGAGCAACCCTGTGAAGAAATCTGCGAGATTATCAGATAGGTGTAAAAATAGTATGTGTATAAATTTGACGAAGTACGAGATGTGACGTAAGGTGATATATAGCCATCACATGCAGACGCGCGTTTGTTTGTCAGACTGTATGACTAGACTTTGGACAGGTAGTATATTGTATGTCATGTACGTTTGTATTAATATGTGGCAGAAAATGAAGCTGCATATGGAAGGTATTAACGCAATAGTAGATATATAAATTGAGGAAGTTTAGTTTGATGTTAGAAGTCATATTTATTTACTGTTATGTTAATGAAATTCAGATTTGGTTCTAGATTAGTTTGAGAATGTTTGCTCTCTCCTGATAACTAACCTGACAGGAAATAAGCATATGTCTGCTGAACAACGTTTTTGTAAATGTATTTCTTATTTTATATATCCTGCATTGGATAAGGGTTAAAGGAATGATTAATGATCATTTTCAAGCAGCCATTTGAACTGCAAGTTCTATATCCATTAACTATTCAACAAGTGAAAAAAATACAAAGAGAACCCTTTAATCTTGATTGTGGAGAAGTACAGACATCATTACATTATAAATGGGGAGTGATTCTGGGTTCAAATCCCAAGAGTTCCGTAACAATCTTGTATCAGTAACGTTCACGATGCGAATCCCGAACAAGATACTTGGCAGGCTCGCTCGATGTCTTCATTGGGAGGCACCAGTGGAACGACCATGTTAGTTTTTCCAGCCACTTGATCAGGAAACTGTTCTGCTAAATCAGGATCTCAGGTGTTTTCTCTCCCGACACCTTCTATCATCCGAGTCGAAGAGACTTCCAGGTCTTCCTCTGAACATCGGTACCGCTGTCGGAGTAATCCAGCGATTTGTCCAACACTGCTAAACTTCTTCACGGTTCATCCACGATAAAAAAAAAATTGGTCGCGGATGATTTCCCTACAGATTCTTGGGTGCGGAACAGCTGTTTATTTACTTGTGTTTCAAGAAGCAGTGGTTGTAGAGTTGTAGGCTGCCTATTTGTCGGTACCTTCGGGGATTTGGAAGACCATCTTCATTCCTTTGATTTCCCTTCTCGCTGTGGTAGTTACTGATGATGAGCTGGGCGCACACTAATGCTCCGTCCTTGAGGGGGTTCTCCGCTCATTGCCAGGCAGTCCGTGAACTCAGCCCCCTCTGTGCACCTGTACCCATCCAAGCCTATTGCAGTCTCTGTGATCCCTCGTTCATGTCTAATTAGAATATCAATGTTTGATTCCTCATCGAATTCCTGAAATGTTCCACTTTTCTAATTGCTACCAAAGCCTCTGGTAGTATCCCTGAAATTTTACCCTTCTTACAATGTGTATTGAACGGTTAAGAATATGAAACATCTGGATTTCTGTTTGTTTTTGTTAGTCGTGATTTCATTGCATGGTTAAACTGGTTAAATTGAAACATCTTTGAAACCTGTCAATGGGCTACGGTTATTTTTATCATCTTTGAACAAATAATTTATTAAATGTTGAATCATAGATAGTTCTTGGATATATTCCTAGCATTACATAATCATACTGATACACAGACGCTAAGATATTCTGACAGAAGTTGGTAACAACCCAAATTGCAAAATATTGTAAAAGAAATGGAAGAAATTGCAAACAATTGTTGAAAACAATGACTGAGTATCTATCAGCCAATATTATGTTTATCTTCTCTTGAGGGTATGTTTGCATATGCTTGTCGAAATTTAAACTTATACCTAACCATCATAAGCTTGCCCTCGTCCAAATTAACCTAATTCTACGTTGTTGACATATCAAAGTACATAGCCTTAGTACTTCCTTTGAACGTGGCTGGGCTGTCTCCTGTCTTGAAGTCATACATGACACGACCACACGCTCACACAACCACACGCTCACACACTCGCTCACATGCTCACTCACACACATGCTCACACACTCGTACCCTTACTTTGAACTTTTTAACGATGCCTAGGTAATTTCAAAACAGGTCAGTGGGAAATATTTTCTTACTAAATCCTGCTAATTTTATTCCACGTCAGTTCATCAAATAAATAAATGATTCACTGTGGCATGATCGTCCCTTCCATCAGACACCTCCGGAAATGATGCAGATAATAAGCGGTGGTCAAGCCGTTAGTACATAGACGTATAGGTAATTACAGATTGTCTGGCAGATAGCAGGAAGTGTATGCTTGGTCAGGCCTGTGTTGGCCAATTGAAGGAAGGGTCTGGTCAGTCAATGTAAACACCCAGGTGACCACTTCACCCCCTGGCCATCAAAGGTGCAAAGCAAAACCAATCAACTGTTATCATTTGAGCTAATTTATTCCATTGGTGAGTGATGCATGCATCTTGTCTAAATATTTAGATGTAGGGAATATCTGTGAAGTCCGGGTCAGGTCGGTTGTGAAGAGGAAGATTGGAATGATCTCTGCACCACTTGCTTTCTAGCGCCAGCGGTGGTGCTTCCTTTAGCCGTCACAAGAGCTGCTCTTCAAAGTGTTAACTGAGATACAGTTGTGTGACAAGTAGTATCCTTACATACATGTTTCCTCATCTGAATCCTTTGATGGCACGGCTATTTAATAATGAATGTTTTGTTTGCAAGAGGTAGTATTTTGAACATTTTCAGCTTATGTAATCTTGAAAGTGGATATACAACCCTCAATTAAAAAAAAAAGTATTCAGTTCTCGTATGATTACATACAGGAACATTATGAAATCGCCATTTATTTTTTTCATACAGATATGAAAATCTGGACATATTTCATGGTTAAACATAATTTTACATGAAAAAAATACATTTGATTTGTCTACACAAGTATATTTGGCAACAAGCTACATTTTCTGCATGTCCCACTGGTTTTCAATATTGGCATATCTTTTTATGTATTTTTAGTTGCGCGACAATAAATGCGCATATTTTCATCAAGTCACTAAATGTGAACAAAACCAGGCATATGGGGTATGTGTTGCAGTGGAATTTTGTCTACCATATATCGCAGTGAAAAGGTTTTTGGAAAAACAAACATGATTTTATGTATGTCAAATAAATGTTCTTTGCAGTTAGTCCAAAATGACCATAAATATCTGTGATTGTATGCCTTTAATACTTTTGATATGCAATTGATGGCAAACATTTATTGTGATGAATATGTGTAAATGTTCATTGCATTGGGTGGAAAAATGCCAGCAAGTGTGTATAATGGTGACAAGAGAAGTGGCATAGGCTGAATGGTCGTAAATGGTTGCTGTCACGTGTGGATTCTGGTTCTCTCTACCTATGCACAATGCAGATATAGTATCCGCATTCATGCACGTATGTCCAAACAGTCCATTTCTCATCCCTGGCATAACGAGTCTGCGAGTATTGGTGAAGAATCTCACCCCCGTACACTTTGACCAAGTTTGTATGGCACGTGGCGTTACTTTGTGACGGAGACAAATAGTATACATCCCACGTCAGACCTAGCGCACACTGTATGCGCGAGACACCGGAGGCTTCCTTTATCTAATGTAGAAGTACGTAAACCAATTGTTGCAGAGTGTTGCTATAAGCATCACTCCATTAGTTCCCTACATACTGTACTATGAGAAAACACATCTGGCCCCGCGGTTACAAATCATTTCTATACTAACTCGTGCTCGACTCACTGTGTTCTTCACAAATCCCCATGTAAAATTTGAGCTTGAGCATGATATCGCACTCAAAATGTTTCGTATTCTTTGAACCATGTCTACATTTCACTGCACTGCACTACACCACACCTCACCACACCACACCACACCACATATACCACACTACACTACAACACTACACTACACTACACCACACCACACCACACCACACCACATATACTACACTACACTACAACACTACACACCACACCACACCACACCACACCACACTACTACACTACAAAGTAGTGGAGGATTGAACAGGTTTAAAGCAAAATAACTCGGTTTGCACATGTGATCAGTCTATTCGCTTCATGCTTTGGGTTTTCTTACTATACAATTATATGTGTAGCTATGCCACTTTGATTAACATGATTGAAATGGTTCTATGATTAGAATGATATAATTGCAAGAACAGAATTATCATACTGTAGTTAAATCTAAAGCAGCATTTTGTACTAATTTTCGAAAATTACAAATATTGCACTTGGTGAATTCTACAGATTCAGTTCTCGAAGATAAATAGTTAATGGTGGTATTAAAAAAGCACACACAAGAACACAGTACAAAGTGAATGTCATAGTACAATGACTAAAAATGCATATGGATACAACGAACCAATAGAATGTTTAACAGTTCATATACTCATGTAATCATGTAAATTTGCTGGACAGGCACTATTAGGGCAGATTCTAGGCTATGCTATTCAGTTTAATCTTCAGAGAATGTTTTTTTCTCAATACCTCCCATGTATATTCATTAGTTTCCCTGCCGGTGTGTGCCTTATCATCAGTTTGTTAATCACCAGAATTGTAGTACGGGCACGAAGTAATTTATACGGCACTTTTTGTACAGGTACCTATTGGCTACAGTTTTTTTCTTGCCACACAATTCACAATTACACAAGATCCTTGTCAGGCTAGCTTCTTATTAGATATGTTACAAGAAGAAATTGCCTAGCACTATTTTGTACACAGCAACTGTTGCTTGTATTTTGGTTTTTAATAAGGCTGAAAAATTGGTTGTTCGATGCGGGTCACTTTCTGTAGGCTATGTTTTAGTGCTGCAAATTGTATATAGCACTAACACTATTTGGTGGCAGTGTTCATGTAAAATTGAGTACATAAATATATAAAAGGATGCATTTCATTTATCCATATAGGGAAATAATATTTGGGTTGATATAGAACTTTATTGCATCAAGTAAGTGTTTGGTTTTTACGAATAAATGAATTAATTTGTAGGAGTTAATTTAATAAGTGAAGAGTATTTTAAAGAGAAAGTATTGGTTGTTGGTGTCAATTACCCCAATGAAAAGTATTGATAAGTTAAGTGAAAGTCAAAAGTTCATGTATATAGAATCATTTTGTCCTATATTTATCCGTTGTTACGTTCAATATCGTGCAACAGCATAATCACTTTGTTAGTTTTGGACTTGTTTGCGGATAGATGAGCTACTTCTGGTATTGACGTAGCACCTTAGCTTGCAATTGGAGTGGTTTTGTCTGTAGACTAAGTAATGCTGGCTTAGATATATAAGACAGGATTGGATTTATTTTGACTGATTATGGTGTGACAGTTTGTTGCTCTAGTTTCACCATTATTGACAAATCCATCTATTTTAAGGGGGAAATGTCAGTAATTGAATTACAGGTAAATGATTCCACCCACGGTGTACAACAGTATGGTAATCACTGGGCATGGTGCATAGCTTCTTCTTGGCCCTTCCTTCAGTCGTAAACATTTTGGTTTGCACAGTTTTGGTAGACCATTTTCATATCAACGATATAGATACTGTATAGGCTTCACTGAAAGAAAGATTACTTTTTGTATATGTCAACATATATTTAAATAAAAAATAAAATACAAAATAATAAAAACATATATTTATCTTATTTTGCGTCTTTAGCAATTCAACAAAGCCAATTTGAATTGTTTTATCTCGTAAAAGAGTGCATTTCATTTACATTGGTTGCATGCTTATATTATGCATTGTTTGTCAAACAAGCAAATCATGTCGAAAATAGATTGTGAATCATAACAACTATATTATATATCATATCGCGGTTTACAATGTTATATACAATATGAATCGCAAATCAGCCTCCTCTGTGTTCGTGTTAGCTTTACGGACGTGTATATACACAATGCGTCTCGTTCGTCCTGGTGGTTTTATTTGGGTGTATAGACTAAATGGAACTGTTTGTATATGGGGAAATCAGTGATGAGCAGTTTCGCGAGAAGATGTCCAATATATCGGGCCATTTTGCACAGGAAGTATTACGCAAATAGACTAAAAGCGATTCTATAAATAAGCATTTGGATGTAGTCGCTCGGGGTGCGTTGCGTCAGACGTGATCTAAGGAGGAAGTACCCAAATAAACATGGATCCGAGTAACTTGGGGAGGTTTGTTGGGAAGTATAGGGTGTCGTCATAGCAGATTATTACCTGAATACAGGTGTGAGACGCGGGTCCAAATTAGGAACGCCAGCTAGCAGACAGACGGTGTATTAGCTAATGGGATGCTCGATATTGCATGGAATTTGGATTTGATTTCAAAATTTCTTTATAAGAACTGAATATGGATCCGGATTTTGTTTTTAGCTGTAAGGATATATCCATATTTGTCTTTATGAAGATGGTGCAGCTGGAAGCTTTATATCTGTAGAACTATACGCGTATTTTATTTGGAATGGTAATTTGAAAAATCAACGCGCACCTCACTATTTGCAAGTAATTATAACGGGATGCCATCAGGTATCTATCAATGTCTATGTAATTCTATGTTCTTTTTATTTTCCAAACTTTTTATTTTTGTCAGTTTGGAAATTTCACCTTTGACAAATGCACTAGGTAGTAGCATCCAGATGACTAGATAACAGATAACAATGTGACAATTTTTTATCAAAATTTACCGACATTGCATTTTGCTTGGAGAGTTCTTCCATATGTGTACTGAAATTGACAATGATTAATATGATCTGGCTGAGCCTCTCATGTAAATGTGAATATTTCTATCCACACACTGGATCCCATTGGGTGTAGAGGGTCACATTTGATTCACAACTTGCCACAGAGAACCACATTCCTGACTTATAAACCAGATAAACGCAGCCCCCAAACTGTCTCATCCCTTCCAGCTATACTAAAACTAGAGGAAGAGAGAAAATTTGTTATCCAGAGTAGAAAAACCCGCAGCATCTTTTGATGAAATGAACCATTTGGCAGGTGGCGAAAAGAGGAAATCTAATGGAATCAGGGATGTTGTTGGAACTTGTCGTTACTTTTCATTACATCGACAAGACTTCAGAATGGATGTAGTCGTTTGCTTCCTGTTACGCTGCATGTGCGTTATCTCTACTGGTGCATAAATTGAAAAAGAAACAAGGGTTAACTAGTTGGCAGGAAGATAGTCTTCTTTGGAATGACAGAAACGCAAGGTGCTGCTTTCTACACCACCTACAATCTAAATTTAGGAAAATTTGTTTTGAAATGATCTTGTTTGTTTACAAAAGATACGATATTTAATGACTGAAAAAAGGAATGCCACATATGAAATTTTGTACGTTTAAAATCTAGTGCTCATTACCATTTAATCTGTAGGTTTTTAATTATGTACCGGTATGCATATTTAATTAGAAATATATGCATATTTTTTTTTTGCATTCCAGGATGGATTAGGTATATGTTTCCATTCACGTTCTTTTCAATACAGATACAGAAGTAACAGTGCTTATAAAACTAATACAACCCATCTTAATGAAATTAATTTAATTTAATTATATAGTTGTATCCCAAAGGTAATTAAAAAGTTATAGGGCAACATGTAAAAAAATAAGTTTAATAGATTTTGTAAATGGATCTCAAAATATTTGACTGAGATTGAGGAGAGTGCGAATGAAATTTTACTCGGAATTCAACAATGGTGGAATATAGTACCTTGGGAACCAATGATGGTGGGGGCAGAAACTATATATATTTAATACAATTTGTGCCACTCAATGGTGTCTTAACTTCACTATACTATTACATTTTCCATTGCTTGTCACTGGTAATGTAATTTGAACATCATTTCTTGTCCAAATATCGGAAATGTTCACGTTACAGGGGGTACATTGATCAGTTCTATAGATGTTTCAGACTCATTCTTAATATAAAAGTCTAAACCATGAAGGGAATGTGATTAAATCTGATGGCTTCTTAAATGCATGAACCTACTGTATTTGATATTAAACAAGATTGTAATACATCACAACTGAATATTTTTTTAGTATATATTTATGTAAATATTTTGATGTTTGATAAATGTTTACATTTTATGTTAATAATTCTTTCAGAAACGTGAACTTTATCACAGAAAAAGAAACTATTATTTACATTCAGCTTGGAATAGTATAGTTTGAAAAAGTACATCCAAAATTAACCACCCATTGTACAGGATGTGTAAATCAATTCTGTACTTGTTATCGAAAAAAGTCAGCATTTCTTTCACGACTGTTACTAAAGTAAGGGTTATTCATTATCTCGTGTGGTTTTTTTGTGGGGTTTTTGGTAGTCGTTTCTCAGTATGTACTACACTAGTATTGGAGGTCTTCTGACCAATGTTACAGGCTGATGTAAGGTATCAGGTTTTTTAGATGCTTGTTCAACATGTCCCGATGTTCACGCTATTTCTAGCATGCTGTTATCATTCATCACTGTGAGTTGAATTCTTGAACACTTCCTAGCCTTGGTGGGATGCATTGGGCCAAACTAATTTGAGAACACTTTTTCCCCCAATAACCTTTTTTTAAGTCGTGCAAATTGTTGCTTGGATTTTGGTTAATTGACGTAAGATGGATGTGTTTTTGCTGTAATTGTACTAAGAAGAAAATGTATGTTTGTAATGATTAAATTTTTGATTAAAATAGCTGTTAGAAATTGTTATTGATGGTTAATTTATAGCTTAGATGCTAATTTACTTCAATTAATTAATTGAATTAATGTGTATTTAAAAACTTAAGTTTTACTTCTGTGACGTAAACTGTTCTTTGAATTCTGATATAAACACACTTTAAGAAACACATTAAGAAATATAACTAGAGCTTCAGCATACTTAGAAAATAATATATTGCACTTTTTAACCCAGATTGTCAGTTTTGGACACATGTTTCCAAACATTGACATTTTAAAGCACTCGTTTGCAGACAGTTCTGAAAATGGAAGTAAAAAAAACGTTGAACTTACCAAGAGTTTGTTGTTGATGTTTAAAAGAGAAAAAGCATGTTAGGCTGTGATGTATGGCAAGAGGTGGTGTTCTCAGTGATGGGCATGTCTTCACTGCAGCCCCACACTGTTAGCAGCACTTCAGTATTCATTTCAATTGGCATCAAAAAGAAACCAAAATAGTCTGTGCGTTGTTTACGTTTTGTGTAATCCAATTAATATTGTACTTTCGTTGTAAACTATTTGGCATAATAACCTCTTTGTTGTGTTACTGTGATGTCCTCTTAGTCAATGATTTGCGCTGTTATTGTGTGAAATTAAATTTGCAACTACTGTCCATTTTGAAGTTACGTATAGATTTGTCTTAGACAAAGTCTATACAAAAACAAACGTTCACAATAGTCATCTGATCATATCGCGGCTTGTTTTTCTGGATGTGCGATTCAGAGACGTAAACAGAAATGTATAATGTTATTGTGTGAGATTAATTTTGTGAACGCTGTTAATTAAAGATTTTACTGATTTTTCGATAATCGTATCAAAATGTAGTTTGCATGGTTGGTTGTGCGCTGATCATTAATATACAATTGTGTATGTAAAATGGAAATTCTTGGAGTGTGATTAGTTGTCATGTATGACAAATGTTCTGAAGTTTACGATACCTTATGAAGCGATACGTTTGGGTAGGAATTTCTTAGCTTTGGTTTATTTCTTTTCCTATGCTGCTTCATCCGGAAAGATAAAACCTGAGAATCTCAGAAATACATCAAGTGAATTGGAACTGGAGCAGTTGCTAGGTACAAATATTATTCATCATCGCTGTTAAAAATTTTTCGCACCTCTCACAGGGATGGGGGTTAATTTGAGGTGTTTTTATTGTCTGCAGATCGGAAAAATCCATGTTTTGAAACGGCTGTCACAACAAGATGCTATTGCACTGTGTTGGTCTATATTTCACACCAAATACATTCCAGGACTTTCTGAGCTTGTTCTGTGCCTTCGAACCATGGAGCCTAGCCTTCACCAAGGGGGAGATAACAGTGTGGGGTTCTCTGAGAATGAAGACCACACAAACTTTCCTTTAATCAGGATCAGAGGGTTGTTAACTTTCACCACTTGGAGTGAGATGTCTGTATGGGTAGAACGTCTATTGATAGCCTGGATATCAGCAGGGAGTTTGTACCTAACATATCGGAGGCTGTCTGAATTAATTTTATTAAAGTTTAAGGTAGAGTTGGGTGGTGCCAAAGTTCAAACAGATTGGGGTTCTGGTGCCACTGAAGATGCGGACTACACAGTGAGCGTTGGAGAGTATATCGCAGAGAATTCCACCTGTATCAGTGTGTGTCTAAACTAATGTTATTGTAGTTGAGGTAGTACCTTACTTGGGGCTGTTTGGTGCTCTATTGAAATTCCTGGGTAACTAAAGATTATAACTATACACCGAGTGCTAGAGAGTATATCAGTGAATATTCTCCCTCTATTTCAGAAAATGAGACACTATACAATGGATGTCGGAAAGTATTTCAGTATAGATGGTAGTATCGTAGTTTAGACTGTTTGGTGTTCTATTGCAGTTCATGTAAAACCAAAGATTCAGACTATGCAGTGAGTGTTGGAGAGTATATCGGTGAGGTTTCTGCGTATATCATGTGTCCGAGAGTATTTCAGTGATCTCTCTGAGATCTGATCCTCAGTTACATAATCTCACCTACGTGCAACACTATCAGCTCACTCTGTCTTGACATTGAAATGGTATAAGATTAGCATAACAATAACACGCAACCGAGAGAGCTGGTTCTGGCTGTGTTAAGGCTACCAGTTGTTGACATTCCCAGTGAGAACAGTACAAATATTGATGGGATATCCCCACGTATTTTCGCATCTCCCACGGTGGCGCAATCTACGCGTATTTTCTTGACGCAACTATCCGGTCTGTCCTAATCAAGGTATCTCGAAAGGTTGCAACAGGAATACGTTATGTAACCACATCCACCGTACATATTGTGGTCTCGCTTGCCAGGTATAACACAACCGCAGATTGTATGAGTTGATACTTTGTAAGTAATAGTTGGGTTTGGCAACAGAAATTGATACGGGATGTAGATGTGAGATAGACGTGAGATGTAGCAATGACATGCAGGTGTTTTGAAGAACTGTGTCAGGTGTTTGTACTCATATAGATAAGGCATACTTACGTCAACATTGCATGTCATTGATAACTTGGGCAGTGGTTAGGAAACATGCTTGATAACCATCAAAAAGGATGTGAACACATCATTCTATGCTAGAAAACATTCAGCAAACATTTCTCAAATTTCATATGCTTCAAATTATGTTGCTTTTTTCCCCCTATGCAAATATTTGGTTTATGAATAATTTCTTGTCCTGATGCTATGATCCTCATAAAATGGACAAAATATATTTCAATGATAAATAGCTAGTTGATTGATTGAACACATTGCTCATGTCATTCATTTATATGATGTTACATCTTTCAAAATAACATTTGATCTTTCGATGCCATGTTTCTCTAAGTGGAGATATCACTCTCGGAGCCATGGTCACAAACAATGGAATTATTGTAATACACAACCTGCTTGTTTCACGATATGCATGGAGTCTGTAAGTATTGGCGCATAGTCACGGAACTTGTTGTCGTTTCCAGGTCTCTCCCGGACTGCTGGAGAAGGTCGGACATGCGGACAGCAACTTCAACAAGGAAATGGAGTTGGCACCGCGGGTGTCGCCCGAGTTCGAACTCACGCTCGACAACACGCCCGCTTTACATGCCGTCCAGACTCTCAACTTCTTCCAGATGAAAGGTGAGTTGTCTGCCCTTGAATAACGACATCCCTGGGAATTGTTTCAGACATTAACTCCTTCCTTGTACTATTTGCGAATTGGAGTTTCATTTATATGGGCTAGGATAGTCATTGACATATTGGTTTAAACATGTTTTATTGTACAAAATGGTACAAAGGGATTAGTACATAAGTCATTGCAGCTTGTACCGGTACGGCTCCCTATACAAATAAAACATACAATAAATTATTGTCAAGATCATAAATACATACAAGTCAACATAGTGATTTTCATATTGACATTATTTTATTGAGACTTGTAGATGTATCAAAATAAACTGAGAAAGTTGCTAATGAACCTTGGGCAGTATGAACATTGTTTATGGAGTGGAGCTACCTAAATGCAATCTGTTTTAGGAATAGATCTCCCTAAAATGCAATCTGTTTATGAACATATTTCTTGGTACGTGTATCATGAATATCTTATACCAAAATTCAAAAGTGCTATGCACTTTCTTGCAATCATTATCACATCAATTGGAATGTTTCTCCCAAGTCTTCAGTAAAGTATTATTTGTTAATCTGTATTGTAATCCTGCTTGCCAGACAACTACTAAGGAGGTAATAAAAATGCTTCCTGAATGACCATGACTTGGTTCCAGAAAATTTTATTACTTTGGCAATTCCGAGCATTCTCGAAGGTGCAGTGGTCCTTGGGGAACCGGAAGGGAATATTTCTGATTTGCATGTTTCCCCCCTGGAGACAGGAATTCCTCAGCTTTGTTATGGGAATCATTGGATGTCTATTAATTTGTGGTATTCTGTAGCCAGGCACCTGTTTGCCTGGTTCTGATAAAGCAGCTGATGGACGTGATTGTGCTCAGGTAGATAAACATGATGAGGAGATAATAGTGGTGCTGCTTCTTCATGCTACCAGACAGTTGAAAATAGGTCCTTTCTTATCTAAATTGAGCAATAAGCTGCCACCAGATCTATGGAATTGTGCAAGTGTTGCCTTTCTTCTTTAGTATGTCAAAGTTTAAGGTGTACAGTTGTGTAGGAAATGGGAGAGATTGAGGTTAATGGAGTCCTACTTGTATAACTGATCACGCGCAGCTGATTTATCTGAATGTGATGGGCAAGAACACTATGTTACATTGGATGTCAATCACCACTCGTTTTAAAAATTCTACTGAAATTGCATTGCACATTAGTATAATACATGCATTTCTGTATTGAGTTCTAGCTCTTTGTAAAAAAAATAAGAAAACACTTTTGTATCTCAGATAAAACCTATAAATTGGTTTATTTGAATGTCCTTTTTTTTGGCTGGGTGCGCATTGCAGTTTCAGTAAAAGTGTAAAATATAAACATCAGATAGAAGTAAAATATAAACATCAGATAGCAGTTATAGCGATGTTGCTAACTTAAGTGTCAGGCATATTCCTTTAAAGGCTTCTCCCAGGTGAGTCATAGTAGATTACAAACTGGGCCTTAATTAGATTTAGTACGCTGTGCTGTATGTTAATGAAAATAGAACACAGAGTCCAAGCGGGTGATATATGCATAAGTAGTCCCCTGGGATACATTACCGGCTGTATACATCACTTTAATTGTCACTTGGGAACAGCCATTACCAGACCTGTTGCTGGATCTGAGTGGGCCATTCTGGACCCAATGTATGGCTATCTGGACCCAATGTATGGCTATCTGGACCCAATGTATAGTCTGGACCCAATGCCTAGGCAGTCCAGACCCAATACCTGGCTGTCTGGACCCAATACCTGGCTATCCGATCCCAATGCATGGCTGTCTGGACCCAATGCATAGACTGAAATATGCAAGTGTCTGCATCAGTTGTTTGGATCATGCTGACTGATGGTGTTTTAATTTGGCACATTGACCATTTCTCATTAAGGCCAGAGCAACTGATAGACATCTATGTACTAGTTCTCCAAGGCATGGTTTTCATTAGTGCATGGTGATTAAAGTCGGTCTCGGAAGTGAATAATTGACCATTTTGATTACTACCT
Source organism: Lepetodrilus ovalis (assembly GCA_032361185.1). Taxonomy (NCBI): domain Eukaryota; kingdom Metazoa; phylum Mollusca; class Gastropoda; order Lepetellida; family Lepetodrilidae; genus Lepetodrilus; species Lepetodrilus ovalis. The sequence continues at coordinate 1,564 of JAUTBQ010172036.1, read as the reverse complement.
GACCGACTACGTGATAGTCATGATTTTCTTAAATCTAATTTAAATTTGATGTGTCGGTTGGATGATCTATATGTGTACCTAATGCATTTAAAGTATGAAAGAAAATTGTCTAGTTGGACTATATTATTAATTTGGAATTCAATTTATTTTTTAAAACAGACTGATCATCTTAAATTACTTATGCCAACAGCACACGCACATCCATATAAGCAGATGTAGGAGTATATCTCTACACAATCAGCAGAACATGTTTTAATACTTTTCTCAATTTTGGGAGAAAACCCAGTGGATGTATTTCATAATATGACAGATTTTCCCTTCAGAAAATCATAAAGTATAACGAGACTTCAGAAATACAGTCTGCAGGCCTTTCATAGAGTAGGTTATGATTTATATCATATTTACATGTGCCTAATGTACACATTTGTCAAATGCAGATCAGATTTTTACAGTATGTTTGCGGGACCGTTGAGTGAACATTTCATGCCATCTGCCCAAATCTTGTCAAATCATGAAAATAATCGCGTGAGCCATTGCTTATGTAATATCTTTTTTTTTCTCACGTCAAACTCCATACGAGGAAGCCTTTGTAAGAATTGCCTAGGAGCATGTTCAATAATTCTCGAGCAAATCAGACATATTAGACGTTTTAGAAACATTTAAACTTCTTCTCAAATGTTCTTCAAGGGGTGTCTCTTTATGGTAAATGACATTTCGAGTCACTGGAGGTGTCAAAATATCTCCTTTGTACCCCAGACTCAATCATCACAAGAGGCAGCTGACACATGAAAAAATGAGACTTAATTTTATCCACAGCAACTGTAACGTCATCAACTCCATCTCAGGGACACGCCAGTTTAAAAATGCAGTGGTTAAAAGCTGTCGCCTTTTGTCAAACCAGGTTTCCATTAGGACAGGGGTTCTTCTGAACACCGGCTTTCCACTTTGTTTGAGAATTGTGTGAATTTAAAAGTCTGTCGCTCGCTACTTTGGAAGATTTGATCGAGCAGAGTTCGTTTGTTTGGTATGTGAGCATGTCCATTGTGAAAAAGGAGATGAAAATGTTTGTATTTGAAAAAAAGAGGTTTTTCATGACGTGGTTTTACATTTTAAATTTTTTATGGGATAGACTGCATGAGGAATCAAAGCTGGAATTCTCCTTAAATACCGGAAATGCATTAAACTATGCGGAAATCAAAGTCAAAGTTAAGAACCATTGCACAAATTAGCAATCACTTAGAAGATTATAAATTGAAATTGCTTTACCATTACCATTGTTTTGATCTAGTAGTTGGTCATATTCATATATTTTGGAGGTCTTTAATACTATTACTATATGTGGTACATAACATTCATTTTAATCCACTAGCATTGTGAATCTATAGAATTGGAGATATCACCAAGAGGTCATTGATACTATTTGTCCATACATTCAATACGTATAGGATAAAACATGGATCCGAGGGTTTGGTCGAAAATGTAAACATGAGGTAGAGGGACAAACCCGAGGCCCGAAGGGCCGAGGGTTTTCCCGAAACCGAGTGTTTACATTTTCGACCAAACC
>JAUTBQ010172025.1:0-11675 GCA_032361185.1 Lepetodrilus ovalis | reverse complement strand
AAAATCTAGACTTGCTTTTGTCCATGGGAGATATTTGGAATAGGAGTATTAGAGAACAGGGTCTGTGAGACAGACTAATGGACAGAGATCATAGAGACACAGGCCACCTGTAATGGACAGACAGACTAGACGTGACCAACACTGCCTCATCACGGACCATAGCCACATATAACAGAACAGAAAGCCAGCCATCAACCATTGCCTAAATAAACATTTCCCCATTTCCATTAATGGATATTTGTGTATGACTACAGTAGAACTAATCGATTAATAAAAAGGATTTGGGTCTCACTCGCAAATTGATTTTACAGGACAGTTATCTCAAATTTAATATAATAGAAATAGCATCATCTAAATATCTTATTTAAACTTAATCAATTTAATGAGAGAAAAACATTTTCAAGACAAACTAGTTCAAACATGGATGCTATCATGGTTGCCTGTTTAGTGTACTTATCAAATTTGACCAATATTCCTGATACAATCATAGATTAATTAATTACACGACATCTACACCATGTGCCAATAGCATGCATTTCAAATGTTATCAAGAAATCTACCTGTTTTATAAAGCTAAGCATTATTGAAACAGGACTGCCGATAACCCAAGACCATTATGAGTACATTACATAACACCCTGCTACATTAACAAAACATAATACATGTACATGTACTTCAAATTAGGATGAAACTAAACATATTCCTTAAGAGTTAAATAAATAAATAAATGTTTCCTACTTGGATCAAATTATCAACACTATCACTTGATTGAAGTCGAGAGCTGCAGAGAAACCGTGCATACTTCATGATGGCAGGCAGGAATTTAACTTGTTTCAGGTTCTACCTTGCTATGGGCAGAATTATATTTAAAAGTGTACTGGTAGGTAGATTTGAGAGAAGGTGTGAGGTGCGTGGCTAGGCCGGCTTCTACTCGAGGACGGACTCCAGGACGGCCTACAGAGCAGAGTGGTCCGGAGAGGACAATGTGGAGTTGATACAGCCGTTAGTGATCAGGAAGTGGAATCAATGGCAGAACAATAGCTTAATGACCAGCAGGAAACATTAAACACTTAGCACTGCAAGTTGTTTTCATAACAATCAGGCTCCCTGCAAACAACATGTAGAGTGTGTGCATGTGTATGTTTGTGTGTATAATGAATTGCCATGACTACTGTTGTGACAATGAAATAACATCAGTTGAAATATTCTCAATAATGTCTGCCATTTGTATGCCACAAAGACAAGTGTCAGCCTATTCCAGTTCTACCCATTCCTAAGATTCCTGTCAGTAATGTGATCGACATGCAATCCATGCATGCAATCGACATGACAAGTTTTTAAAGCTTTGACTAAATTAGAGTCACGAATGCACTTTACATTAACTCGTCATACACAGAACATCAGGCCAAACACCAGTATATTTCTTTTGCTAAAAATCATTTCATTGATTGATGGCATTCTTGAATATAACATGCAGCCCGACTTTAACCAGATTCCAGATAGAATCATTGGTGAGTGTTATTTTGAATTGGACGTCTTTCATCCTGCTCTCAGTGGGATTAACCCTTTCCCAGCTGGATTAGACACACACACACACACACACTGCTCTGTGATTGCCTCCAGTATGGAAAGAGTTAACCAGAATCACTGTTTTATATATACCAGTGTTATATAGACACAGAAGTTAATACTAACATTGTCTCCGCTAAAGGCAACCAGACATTTTGATTAATGATTCGGACACTAGGATATATTTGGATTGGTATTTCCCCGACCATTTTGTATATACAGTGCCCCCTCGATATAACACGATCCGATACACAACGGATTCGGATATAAGGCGGGGTCAGACGTGGATCCCATTTTTATTTTCGTTGTTTCCCTTAAATATCATATAAGGTGGGTTATAGAGCAGGGGGTATGTCATGGACCCCAACTTCAGCGTTATATCGAGGGGGACACTGTATTTGAATACTACGCTCACCTCCTTGCCGCCGACGGAGAGGATCTGGTCGCCCCTGCGTAGCTCACCGCTGAGGTCTGCGGGGCCGCCGGCCAGGATGAACGATATGAAGATACCCTCGCCATCCTCCCCGCCCACGATGTTGAAGCCCAGCCCCGTGGAGCCCTTCTTCAGAGTGATCTTCCGGGGATCTCTGCGCATAGGAAATAATCAGCACATTAGTTGAACACATGTTTTAATTTATTGAAGTTTGTGTTCAGTCTTGAAGGTTCAAACTACCTGAATATTCATACAAAAACAACAACATAGGAATGAAAACATGTTAGAGAAACACAGAAAGTAACACACATATGATCCTACTGCGCACCCACACATGCATTCACGTGCATACACACACACACACCCAAAATAGATGTATGCTCACACTAGATGTATGCTCACACACACACACACACACAAAATAGATGTATGCTCACACACACACACAAAAAAAATAGATGTATGCTCACACATACACAATAGATGTATGCTCTCTCTCACACACACACACACACACAATAGATGTATGCTCACACACACACACACACACAAAATAGATGTATGCTCACACACACACACACACGCACACAAAACAGACACATAACAGACACACACACATATGCATGCACGCACACACACACACGCACACACAGAAGCACGCACACACACACACACACATCTGCATGGCAATCTAAAAATCATGTACATGCTGCATACATGTAGTTATTAATACTATCAATACCAGGACCACCTCTCCACTGCCAATGATGCATGCTCGTCTACCTCCCCAGCACAAATGTCGGTATTAACTAGCAGTCACATAACACTCCAGTACCACCACCAATAATGACTAGCATCTCGTGGGTTGTCAACATGTAATACATAACCAGCCGATAACCTTGCCTTGCTTGGAGATACCCAACCATCAATTAGCCGCGGACTGACATTATGTATTCTGGTGGTAGTGATTGCGTTGATGATGGTGATGGTGATGTTGGTGTTGTAATGTGATTGGGATGGCTGTGGTAGGGGGATGGCTGTGGTAGGGGGATGGCTGTGGTAGGATGGCTGTGGTAGGATGGCTGTGGTAGGGGGATGTGTGGAAGATAGTGTGAGATGAGATAGTTGCTTAAAATATCAAAGTAAACAGTTATCATGTTTATAGTCATCCTCGCACCACATTTTATTTGTAACAGACTTCCCAAAGATGGAAAGCAAGCAGCAGATTATCCATAAGAAGAATGAAGACATTGCCAGCTTGGTAGCTAGTATTTTCCTATTCTTTTACTAAATAGATATATTCCAAATAAATTGACCTCAAAGGCAACCATTCCTATAGTGCTGATTTGTGATACATAGCAATCATTCATATCTGTAGCCATAGCTAAGCCTAATCTAATTATTACAAGTTACATTATCATAATCAGCAATTATTGAAAAACTTTCAAAGAATTATCCAAATTTCATTCATACGATAATCACTTTATGAATCAGATTATTGTTGTTTCAGGCCAGTAGTGAAGCTTTATCCTAGGACGGAACTTACTGCAGTGTTAGCAGATTGCTGCCAATGATCTCCTCGCTAGATTAAATTACCAACTGTTGCTCATCCTTCATTCACAAATTTAATATCCCTATGGGGAAAGTTCAGTACTGAAATAATGAACAGGCCAGCAGATAGGACATCGATGTCCTCACTGGATCGCTGCTAGCTGCCTGGAGGACATTGGCAAGCCGTTATTAAAACAACATTAGCCATCGATCAATATGTCGTTCAGTTCTATAGACCATAGTCTTGATTGAAATCTTTCAAAATGTGTCGGAAAATATAATTATCAGAAATTACACTGATGTTATGGTCAGATGTACGGTAATTATAAAAAATATATAAAAAAACCCAGTCTTTTATAGTCTTTAGCCAGTCTAGTTAGCCATGGTTCAGTATGCATGGGGTAAAGAACGGAGGCCATTTCTCAAAATATTCTTACGATTGTACAACAATCTTAAAGGTTTATTGTAAGGCTACAAACATTCTTAGGCTAAGATCACAAGAACGTTTTGAGGATAGACTCCCAGGGTTAGTTAAACATTCTAAATTTGTTAAGAACATTAATTTTACTTATTGTAAGATATCACAACTGAAACATTGGCCTATACATGCTTTCAATGCTGAATCACTGAATGAGAAGTCTCGGTACAAGAATACATGGCTGAGGCCTGAAGAAAAGAAAAAACGTTTTCCAGATAATCTTACAAATCAAAACAGCAAGGAGGATTTATTGGCCTCAAGTTTAGAGAGCCTATTGAGTCAGTGACCAGGTGTGGTGGAATACGAAGCCCCTCAGGTATTACAGGGAATCCCCAGCACTGGGAGTGTGGCCACAAACAGTCCATGTAACACACAGACATAAGTACATAGCAGGCACAACAAGCACACTAATAGCAAGTCTACAGATAAGATGGCGACTAGCTCAGAAGAGCAGGAACTAATGCACAATGACAACTCTGACGTCAGTTCACATTCCTAGTTCATTGATTTAAATATGCAGTTTAAGAAAAGTTAGTTGGTTGGTTGATTTGTGGCTTAAAGCTACTTTCAAGGTTTTTTCACTTAAGTCATGGCTTGCATGCATATGTAACGCTTGACTAGTCTGGATTTCCAACAGTTTTTATAGTGCTAGTTCACTTGGAATATCATGCCACAGATAGAACATGGATACACTACTCGTATAGAATATACTGACTCTTGAGCCGACCAGTCCTTGCTTTACCTCTGCTGAGGACCAAGCAGGGTAACAACAAGTACCATCTTTTAATGGCATTTTGCATGACCCAGGATCAAACCCATGCTCAAAAATGTATTAGAAAGCAACTGGTTGGAAAAGCAAAGATCTCTAAATGAATATCATATCATTGGGACATTGCATAAACAGTTTCCAAGAGATGCAATATCTAGTAGAATCATATAATCAGTTGCATTACTACATTACAAGAAACATCAAATATGCATTACCTGGTAAGATACGGTTAATAATGTCTCGATTTATTCACAGAAGATATTTGTATTTGTATTTTCTGTAACAATTGATAATAGTTGACTCAGTCAGCATGCGTAGTATAGACATGAAAATCCATGTAGATGTAGGTAGGGATATGAAATCTGTAGGTGTCAGTAGGCATGGTAGGGACATGCAGATATTGGTAGGGACATAGAAACTGTATCTATATGATTATGTGTCTATGGGGACATGGAATCTGTGTAGGTGTCAGTAGGAACATGGCATATGATTAGGTGTCAGTAGGGACATGGAATCTGTGTAAGTGTCAGTAGGAACATGGAAGCTGTGTAGGTGTCAGTAGGAACATGGAATCTGTGGTGTCAGTAGGGACATGGAATCTGTGTAGGTGTCAGTAGGAACATGGACTCTGTGTAGGTGTCAGTAGGAACATAGAATCTGTGTAGGTATCAGTAGGAACATGGAATCTGTGGTGTCAGTAGGGACATGGAATCTGTGTAGGAGTCACTCAGTCAGTAGGGACATGGAATCTGTGTAGGTGTCAGTAGGAACATGGACTCTGTGTAGGTGTCAGTAGGCACATGGAATATGTGTAAGTGTCAGTAGGGACATGGCATATGTTTAGGTGTCAGTAGGGACATGGCATATGATTAGGTGTCAGTAGGGACATGGAATCCTTGTAGGTTTCAGTAAATACATGGAATTTGTATAGGCATCAGCAGCGACATGATTGGTTGGTTGGTTGAAATGGGGAATGGTACTTCTGTCAAGATCCTTTCATTCATAATGACTGGCATGTTATTTTTATGTACATACATGCCCTGTTTGGCTGGATTTAAACTGGCTGTTGATGCTAGCCCACAGAATAGCCCAATTACCACTTGAATTAGTTAACCTAATTATTATCTTCTCAAATGTTAATCCTAAAAACTAATTTGCTAGGGGGCAACAAAAACATAGCTAGGTATCCCGTCATTAGTGTCCATGTTTGAAAACAGAGGCACTGGCAGCAGGTAAACAAAAGGACGTTATCGTATTCTGTAGGTTAGAACCATGGACTTGTGACATAACCACCAAACACCAGTAAATGACAACCCATAGCATATGAGCAGAGGAACACATCATACTGTACAAACATTTGAGGCAAATAACAACTTTGATTGATGATAAATAATTGCCTATGGGTGAGATATTCCCGCTGTGACATAAAGCATTAATTCAATCAATCGATGATGATACATAAGTTACCAAATTTATACTACTACAAAACATTTGGGAAATTTAATAAAGTCATGTCTTAAATTTAAATTACAGGATCTAAGCAAGACTTTAAGGAGCTTAACTACATGGAAACTTAAACCCTGTATAACCATAATAGCAGTCAACAATTACAATACAGAGAAATCCAATATTCAAACATGCAAAAACAATCTGAAAAGGGATATGTGAGCAAGCATCCCTGTAAGTATTTAAATGAACCCATCTTGTGACTTTCAAACATCCCGCAAGTGTTTATATGAACCTACTGTGTTACTTTCAAACATTCAACTAAAGTATCTAAATGAACCTACCTTGTGACTTTCAAGCATACAACTAAAGTATTTAAATGAACCTACCTTGTGACTTTCAATCAAGCATACAACTAAAGTATTTAAATGAACCTACCTTGTGACTTTCAAGCATACAACTAAAGTATTTAAATGAACCTACCTTGTGACTTTCCTCATGGGAATCGTCATTGTCCTACACAGGTATCCGTTCACAAGCAGCTAAATATCCCTCAGTTGGACAACCAATCCAATGCACAATCTTGTCGTAATATATCCCTAGGTCAAATAGCTTTTTAATTCACAGCAATATATGTGTAGAAAGCACTCATGTTATCACACTTTAAAATAGCGACACCGGTGACGGAAGTTAATGCAGAAAGGTCATAAGTATGTCAATGCCAGACCTAAACTAGTCTAGTTCAACGGGGTTATACCACTAAACCCTGCTATCCACTAACCAGGATAGTTGTTTGGAAATTCCTTCAGAAGTAAATTATGTAAGATAGGGAAAGCTTGCCAGGGGATGTCTGCACACGCATCCAGGTTTGCTCCATGTAACTAGGTCATCAACTGTGGCTTCAGCTTCAAATACGATCTTGGTCATGGACAGTGTTCTGGTGGATACTTGGAACTCCAGGTGAGATCGACTGGACTGTAGAGACTAGATCGGGTCAGGAAAACACTGACTCACTTGGACCATGTAACAGATTGCCCTCTGACCTACATAGCATTCCAAATGCCGGGCGGGCGGGCAGGCGTTGGGCGTGGAGGCAGCCAGGGAAACAGCCTGTGACCGGGAGTATTGGGTGGAGGACTGGCTTCAGGTGCGGGTTACCCCTCTGTCTGTAGCCGGTCAGACACAGTGACACAACACTACTTCCTTGGCCTCCACATGTACGAGAGGAGCTTCTGCTCGTGTACTACCTCCAACAACAGAGAGTGCACCGGCAAGGGCAGACTATGCACACAGGAACAGGAGGCTAGTGTAGTGTATAAATGACTGAGCACTGGGCTGCCTGGCTGGCTGGCCTGACTATCTGTTTACACCAGCTATCCCTGGGTCTCTGTACAGGGTGGCCCCCCTGTGGCCTCAGGCTACATGGAGGGTAAGTAGGTCACAATAGTGTTTAGGGGGATATTGGAAGAAGAAAGGGGCAAAGATGAATCTTGGAATCAATATACCCTGGAGTTATCCTAACCAAGGCTATGTATGCAGTTATTGATCTATTGCAGAACGTATTTTAGAAATGTTTCAACTGTCAGTTTTGCTTCATTGTGTGCGACTGTACTGTTCCAATGACATGTTTCTGTACTGTCAATTGAACACAATTATAATAATGAAATTAATTCTGAAACATGATTTTATATGTTTGTTTTCTATTTGCAATAAAGTACTAACACCCTCCTCTAGATTTTATTTTATAATATTCCTATGCAAAATTATGTAAATATATTTCTATCCTAAAATATATATATATTTTTATGTATATGGGCCTATGTATATCAAATGTACAAATTATACTGGCCTTTGTAATGCAAAAAAATATGTATGTATGAATGATAGTGCACAATATTATACTTATTTCAATGCAATACATGAACGTTGGGAAACAGGTTATGATATGTCTATTTCCATTTCATAACTGATAGCTGTATAATTTAAGTCCACAGTATATCTTGTGGCAATCCATGGACAATTAGCAACTGGTAATTGTTTGTCCCACTCATCTTCCTGGTTGAAGCTGACAGTGATGATAATCTTCATTGATGTATAATCAGGGTCAATAAACTAACCTTGAATGCCAGAAAAATAGCCTCTCATTGTCAGCAATACCATAGTAGAAAACACAATAAGATATTTCTGTTTTGTCTCAGTGTGGTACTTCGTTCAAGTCCGGAAATTTGAGTTATTAAATATTTTCAGTTTTATTCACTGATCACGGATTTTTTTCGTATGGTAATGGTTAAGGGATTTCTAATGAAATTGTACAAGAACATTGAAAAACCAATTTATTAATGAAGTATACCAAAAAGGGTTGACTAACTTACAACAAAATTTTATTGTTCTATTTTGGTCATTTCTTAAGACCCCATTTAACTCTTAACTCTTCAAAGTTTAATACAATATGGTCAAAAAAACATTAATTGATTTTTATTGTGTACAAACTGCATCATACATTATTACATATCGTTAATATATATTTTTTATATGCATGTACACATATATTTTTAGGAAATGCAATGAATAAAGATGTTGACATGAAAGTAACATTGGATGGCAACTTGAGAAGTAATGGAACACAACAGCAATGCCAGGAGATGCTGCATGCTGTAAGAAGTGTAACAAGTCTTCTCTGTCTCTTTGTATGACAACTATTCAGAATATCAGAAGAAATAGTTCCCATTGCTAATGTCTCAGGAGCGTATTGTGGTTTCGGAGGTGTGCCATACATCTACCACTGATGGCATAAAATAAAAATATGACACAATCTCTATTGTCCCAGAACTCCAGCAGGTTGGTTTAGACCTTGTTACAACACACTAAACATGTGCATAATATGATGTAATAGTTGGCCCAGTTTTGCTGCCCATCCACTGGCTGTTAACAGGGTGTATTCAGCCCACACTTCTTTTTACTATAGTCGATAAACGGAAATCAGTTACCCGCACAATTTTACCGGGAACGCAACTGTCCGGATAAACGGGGGTCAACAGTAGTCACTGGAGACAACTGCATGCACCTTGTGGGACACCCTTCTCCAGGGCATCGTTTCTTGAAGCTCTCGTATCTTATCTACTATGAGACCATAAGCACTCTCGTAGCAATCTCTAATACATGGTGCTCGTGCACTTACTAGAGCGCTATGGCCTCATAGTGGATACGAGATTTTCGAGAACTGATACCCTGCTCAACAGAATCGGCACGAGTAGACCCAACATGAACATTAAATGAATTGCTGTTAATAAAATGAAGCATACCCCCTCAAAAGCCATGTCATGTAATGTAAATCAGATTACACACAATATTTCCACATAATGTCATACTTTTCTCAAACTCGAAAAAGATAAAATACCACATTACGTATAAATGATTCCAAATGAACGATATGGTAATTGGTGCTTCCTTGCTTCCTGAAGCCACATTGAGTATCTGTTAACAGATGAAACAAATGGACTGCACACATGCACAAACCACTATTTGCTATTTTGCTACAAACTCATTCAGCCTACTGCTATGTTTTAGAATAGTGGTAGCATAGTGTAGTGTATTGAAATATAGTGCAGCCTGAACGCAACCCTGGCTTGTGAGACTACCTGGGCCCTGCAGGCACTGTGAAGGTAGGTGGAGTAAGCCTATTACATACAACACTTTCAATTACAAGTGGGTCAATAAAGGGTTAACAACAATCAAGTTAATATTTCTCATAGAATCCTTTCTATTTGCCCACACAATGGCTTTTGCAAATATACACACATTTCACATGGGAGAGAAAGTTGATATAAAAATTTAAATAGACTATCCCAATAATTCACACTGTTCAAAGGAAATGATTTCAGGACACACATGCACAGAAAGGATGATTTTCACTTAACTCTAGCACTGGGAACCTAAGGTCACTTAACTCTAGCACTGGGAACCTATGTAGGAGGTCAGGATGAATACTCATCACACAAGGTCATAGATTGAGATATTAGTCTGCTTGGTTGACATGGCAACATGTGGGAGTAGCCAAGATACTTTCCACATTTAACACACACTGGTCAATATGTTAGACTATTTATAGAATAGACATATCATTACATTCTTCAGAACAGGATTTCTGACAAGAATCTGATACATAGTACAAGTGCAGTCAGTCACCCAGTCTTATCTCTCCAGGAAGCAGTTATTATTGATGTATCGTACCAGCAAAAGTCAACTGCAGCATGTCAAAATCTACATGTCTATATGGAGAAATTGTTATATCTTCAACTTCACTGATTAATAATGAATAATTATTTTGCAGTATTATCCTAATGTGACAAACACGATAAATCATGATTGGTTAGATGTTCTAGCTCAATAAAATATGCTCCATACATTATGAACTTAATGCATACACCTATCAAAGCAAATACAATTTACAGACGACTAAATCTATAGAGCAACTTGGGTTTGAATCCAAGGATTGGCAGGTTGAAATACAAAAGGGCGGCTTAATTATTGTTTAACCAATATTTTAGTACCCGGTAACCATACTTACATAGTGTTACAGGAAGACACATACAAATTTTATGTTAAAGGCATACTACCACGGTTGATTGGCCTAGATAATGGCCAAACAAATTTCTGTCTGAGACTATTTACGTTTGATTTGTACACCTAAAAGTTGTTAGTTACTGGTATACTAAGTCCCCAACACTTGATATTTATAAACAAAATCGTAATTTATAATAATTATCAGTCCTGACTAATAATTATCTTGTCTTTGATGTATTCATGATATACAGATATATGAAGCATGGCTCTGGACTAAGGTATGCCCGACGTACAGAGACAAGTTAAATTGTACTGCGGGCCACCTATATTTTAAATAAAAAAGTTTTGGTGCCGTTTATAACTTGCCCACACCAGCCCTGCGGGCAAGTAACTCAAACTATTAGTCTAGAGGCCTATGAACATGATGAAGCAATCGTAGTACTTTCGTTGTACCAATTTGAGAGTTATGCCACCTTGTGCTAATAAAAAGAAGGACGAAGAACTTTAGGCTGTTCAGGTTATTATATAAACAGCAAAACCCAAAACAGTTTGTTGAAATTGAATTTTGCCTACCGTACAGCAGTAGAAAGGTTTTTGAAAGTGCAAACATGATTACTGTAAATCATAAAATCTTAGCGTCATTAAACTTTAACGACCGGCGGATTATCGACATATAATTATATAACTTTTTCCTCAATACTACTAATGTGTAACATTGCTGGTAACGAATAGTAAAACAACAATAATATTACACATATAAACAGTGTGTACGTACTTACAAAACTTAAACGAAAACAGGAAGTTCAAAGACCACAAGACCAGTCCATTATGTTGCATATGTACATAACTCTAAACATCACACCTAA
>JAUTBQ010172014.1:0-11676 GCA_032361185.1 Lepetodrilus ovalis | reverse complement strand
AATGTTTACAAAAAACATGAATTTCTACTAGCCCTTAGGATACCTATAGCATTGGGAGAAATGGCCCGGGCTAGCGGATTAGTGTTAATTTCCATCACTGTATTTGATTACCGGTAGCTGTTTTTATTTAAGATAATTAAATGTGCATGTGTATATTATGGCACGTTTAGTTTGATACCAATGAATACTATTATAGGGCATTTCCCGTTGACTCCAGCGGGAGGAAAGTTAAATATTTGTATATTGATTATTTCACAATATTCTTTAACGACATTAGCATGAATATCTTTTATATTTAATAAAAAAAAAGTGTAATGTGCAGTAGAATTAGTAGAATCCATATCTACAGTGGTATTACTATTGAGTATACATTAAGTCACAGGACTTGGAATAATAATTATAAAATAGTATACCATATATTTGCTTTACGATATTGAAATAGTTATACTAATGGTAAGATTTGAAGCAACGCCAGTATATTATGGCAGATGTATTACTTAAAGTAGTGTTTATTGGAATATAGTAATTTTTAATGTATAACGTTTAGAACTGTGATATTTGTAGTGGGTTACTTGTCACTAGTAAGACAGTGGTATTTGATTAAAGAGATAAGTAAGCATGCTTTGTGTTGTTGAAAAGTAGGGTTACTTCAAGCAAAACCATGATGCAGAATGTTTGTGTGAAAAATACTAGAAAAATAATAGGACAATGTAAGGTACCTTGTTGGAAAATGTTTATCAGTGTTTCATTATGTTAACAGATACATAATTTTTACCAGTACATTGCATAAGTTATAACGCAAGAATGGGATTAACCCTTTCAGCTCCAAAACATTCTTGACTTTGATAACACCTTTATTTTTCAAAAACGCAGTGGCAAATTATTAAAAGTATGCTGTATGAAAATCTTATGAAAACTACCATTTAAAGTGACAATAATAAATAGAAAGCGACCCTAAACCACATTACTAAAAAAAAAAATATTAATAGAAAGCTATGATATACTCAGTGTTGCTTCATTTTTAACCTTCAGTATATTTTGGCTAGGCACAACAACTGTCTGTATTTAGCTGAATTGCCAATGTTATACTTTATGAATGTTCATAATTTTCACTGGCGTCTTTATGACAATTACAAGCACATGTATACAAGCCTTGATTGAATGCGTTGACAATAAATGGGTATTTAACATATTTCTCCTTCGAGCTATGTATGTTTTAATGCGAATAAATGAGCATAGTACTAATAAGAATTAGCATTAATGGTCAATATGGAATGTAATAATTTGGTAAGTGTCCAGAGACCACATAGCGCTCGCTGTCTTTGCCGATAGCTAATGTACTAATACGAGAGCGCTGTGGTCTCTTAGTATAGATAAGAGAGCTTTGTGAAAGGATACCCTGCATTTTTGACCAACAGAAACTCGACGTTTACTTTGTTCTACATACGAGATAATAGTTGACATATCTATGGAGTAGAGATACAATATCAAATATAGTCATCTCGTATGTGTTTAATTTGATAAAATACCGGTTATTTTATGATATCTACTAAAATCGAAGGGTGGTAGCTTTACCGGAAACTCGTATTCTGTCCTATCTTCGTACATCTACATTAGTAAAGCCATAGTATTTACTTTATTGCCTCGTTTACGGATTCGCCAACCCGTTTTATTCCATTTTGGATAATAAAAATAACTAGTTTTATTATATTCTACCGACAATGTGATAGTCTTTAGAAAATGGTTATAATAAATGTAAAAAATAAAACTATTAACCTGCATTTAAAATGTGAACAAAGACGGGAGACATTGGTTGACAAAAAGTCAAAGCCTACTTAATTGATTACTAGTAAACATGTATAACAATTCATAGCAATTGGTCCCTAAGTTCTTATATTAACGGGCAGTACTTTGAAATTAATTGTGCATTCAAATCTGAAAATAATTATGGGTATACTCACTGGTGTATATAACTAATATTGACAATTATATTGATACGTTTATATTTCTTCTTTCAACCGACCATTCATAATCTCCCATTAGTGTTATTATATCTATATTTCACGCGACGGACTGGCAAAAATATTAAACTAAATTTATTTAAATTTTCTACGGTGGAGCCAAAATTACCACTGACAAATCTGTAAACCAAGGAATCCAATAACTATGGCCTTACAATGAAGGAAGGTAAAATTCAGTGCTCTGCACTAGACAGGCAGATATGTAGAGAATGCAGGAAGCTGTACGTGTTATGGTCACGCTAATGGAGGAATCTATTACAAAGACTGGCACATCCTCTGTTTCCGATATTACAGATAGTATAATACTTGTATAGACTTCCGGGCTAACGAACGCTTTTTAGCAGAAGAATAACATCAAATTATCAGACAAATAATTGTACAATATTTGTAATGATGTTACTTCTCCTACTACTACTACTACTACTACTACTACTGGGGCGGGATGTAGGGCAGTGGTAGAACGTTGGACTTCGGAGCGAAAGTTCCGAGTTCAAATCCCATTTGACTTTAAACCACAATGCAAAAATTAAATTTAAATATAGATATTATCATTACACACACAACACACACACACACACACACACACACACACAAGAAACTAGTGGGGCGGCCACATGCAGATTTTGGGGTGTTTCGTGCACTTTTGGGTAGAAACTTGGCAGATAGTTTCTTTGACCCATTTGGAACAAATCCAGATAGACCCAAGTCTGATCCAGATAGACCCAAGTATGAATACCCCTAGGAAGCCGCCATTTTGGATTTCAAAATGGCCGACTATAAGTTTCAAATATTTTACTTAGGAATATTTCTAATGGTAGTTATGCATAATATTTGTGTCATTTTATACTTATAGATGGTTGATACAATGGACAACTAAATCAACCCAACTTAATATTTGCTGCTGTTAACAAAATCCAAACTGGCCGCCATTAGATCTCATATTTCACACATAAAATCCATGCGGCAATGATAAGTGCTTTGCATTACAGATAGGATTTGTAACTGGTATATTAGTTAAGTTATCGCTTTATCGCTACAACAATGGAGTAACTAGACCCCGTTCCACGGAACAATTGTATATAGCCTACGGTAGATGTAAGTAACATTGTATGGACCCACATTGTAAGTCTATTGCAAGAAACCAATCTATCACTAACACTTGAGAGCTATATGTCATAAGTTACGGAATCCGCTACAAATGTGAGTCTGGTTGTATGAATCACGTTTTTCGCTACAGTAATTTTAGTTAACCATATTCTCAAGTATTGTAGCAATAAAAGTGTGTTATGCAATGTATTCGCGCAAATTGTATATATCGGCCTGAATATATGCATTAGCTATGAACCATTGCATTTATTTCAGGCTTATTTATCGTCCATATCCGTGTGTAATCCATTCCAAGGTTCATTGACATCGCGGAAACGGCAGACCACACGATACGAGACTGATGTTCCTCTGTCCTGCAATGTAGTCCAGTATCGGTCTCTTGCAACACTAATCCTTCCGCTAATCACTAAGTCGAGTGACAGGTATATGAAGGATCAGCTAATCGCCTTCCTCGCCACAGTCTTCGACATGATGGAATACCGAGAGTTTTTCACTAATCTTCTGTCGTGTTGCCAGCGAAACCGTGTAGTCATTCCTTTGCGAATGGTCATCTACCCCAAATCTCTGAAGTCTCATCCGGGTTACCGGCGCTTCCATGTAATGCAATAGATGCATTGGGAACTATATACCAGTGAAGCCGTTCCGTTCATGGTGTTCGCGTATCCACATGCGAGAGACCCATTTTGCCTCGCTACATGATCTAACTCTACTCGTATCAAAGTTTCATGTTGTTTCCAAAGATCAACGAAAACTTGTAACACTGCCTGTTATATATTACTACAGTGTACCTGAAAAACTTTGCCGGATTTCGTATATTTTTTCTTGGAATATAGTGGAGTGGTTGGTTGGACAACAAAAACGAATATTCCTGTTTCAATTGACAATTCCGACTTTGGTACCGATATACCGCAAGGAGAAGTATTCACGTCCAATGTATTCACAAACATCAGCGAAAACTTGTGACAATGTCTATTGTATATTACTACCTGAAAAACCTTTGCCGGATTTCGTATACACTGTACTAGTATATTTTTTTGGAATAACTTGACTTAGTGGAGTGGTTGGTACGTTGGAAAACATACACGAATATTCCTGTTTCAATTCCAACTGTGGTACCGATATACCGCATGAAGAAGTATTCAAATCCAATGTATCAACGTGTTACACAAGACGCCTATATTTCATACGCATCAGCATTGGTTCCTGAGTAGCTTATAGCTTTTTAATATTAGCACGGTTGTCTCGTAATCTCCTCCCATTACAAGCACGCCTCGAGCTGAATATTTACCACAGACAGTGGATATTACATGATTTAGAATGTAATATGACCTATTCAAGGAATGTTCACATAAATTAACCGCATTTTCCGACATTCCTTAGCACTCATTCATAATCAGAAAGTTTCCCTCTACATCCATGTTATCATCGAATTAGCTTTCAACGCCCCGGTGTAACCGACGGTTATCTGATCTCATGGGAGGATTTCAGAAACAACTTTACCCGATGAACATGTTTTACTGTAGATCTTAAGAATAATTAGGTTATGTTTCATAGTGGTGCATTCTTCAAAGGTTCCTTTTACAGAAACACGTATACTAAATATAGTGCTGTAATTCCAAGCGCTTCTTAAAATAGCACGACAACAGGTGTGAGCCAAACGCGGAACCGCCTACACTCGCGCCGTATCTTCGCGCTTCCGGTGCCGAGATATTCACGGTTGAATAAATATGGTTCTGGAATATATTTAGATTTCCACCAGTTGAAAAAAAAAAGACAGAGATGTGTCACGATGGAAACTGTGAAGGTATCGATATATTTATGATCTTTGGAATATCAAGCAATAATGTGATGTTAAATACTATTCTTAAATCAGATTTATATACGAATATTAACATATTATTGAATTATATTTCTTAAAACAATCTGAATTGAATATCCACATATTTGTCTGTAATTGTAAATAATTTGTGGTTTAGACAATGTAATACTGATGAATATCAACATACCTTTCCATTATAGAAGCCAACGGTATTGTATGTTATGAGAGACAACATGGCATTATTCTAATAACCGTTATTGAGACGCATTTTTTTTGGTTATAAATTACGTCTATAATTACATTGTTACGAAATTTGAATTAGTGTTTGATGTTATATACTATTCTTTAGTTCTATCAGATTTGTAAACGAATATTAAAATATTATTGAATTTTAAAAAAAAACCTGAATTGAATATTCACAGATATGGTTGTAATTGTAAATAATATGTGGTTTAGACAATGTATATATCCACATACGTTTCCATTAAAAGCCAAGGATATCGTAGGTTATAAGAGATAACATGGCACTATTTTTATAATAAATGCATTTAAAAGTACAAATAATATATTACGTATTTTGTTTGAAAATACGTCTATATTGTTACGAAATTTGAAGTAGTGTTTGTGAAAAGCGAGACCCCCCATCCCAAGCGTGTGCCTGGGATGGGATGCGGAATTGTCTTTGTATACACAATGACTAGTTTTAAATATCAATTTCATTGACAACTGAGTGATTCAGTAGCTGATCTGCCATTTCAAGAAATACGCCCACATTCATCCTACACATCGGTTCAATGACGCGCGCGCTCACAGCTTTGCGCAACCTTATATTCAATGATGAAGTGGTCAGCCGACTGGTATCCGTTTGTAGACTGGTCGAGCACATCTCTACCAAGCTATCGTTTGCAGTCTCGTGGTATATTGAACATGCGGACGAAACTCTTTTACGCGCTTTCGCTAAACAAGCCCAGTAATCGTATATTAAATATAAATACCCGTCCTTCAGCGACAAGCGGCGAGAAAAGCAAAATCTGTCGATTGTCTGTACGGCTGTTAAAACTAGATCTGCGGGTAGACGGACATCTATATCGGCATAATATACTATGGAGTCTTTGCAGATATGCTGTCTTTTTGTTTTGTTCAGTATTTGCAAAGGAATAACATGGCCAAATTTCGCTGCTATGATGTCTGGAACAGAAAATCCACATGAGGCGAGTATTTTTATTCAAAATATCGTTGTAGAAATAATATGACTTCTAGTAATATTATTCCTCCAATTAGTGTTTGTTTTTTCAATCTTCATTTAATAAAAAAATAATTAAATAAATAATGTAAATAAATTGCTACAATGTCTTTGACACTAATACATGTAGCGAATAAATACTGTACGTTTATGGCGATTTGGAAACTTTATCTATTTACATGGAGTTGCGGGCGTGTATATAAACATTAAACGGAAGTTCAGTGTCGAAGGTCAAGTTTATATCGCTCCCACACTAGGAAGGAAGTTCAAGCAGAGATAACGTACTATATAATAAACAAATGTAAACATCTATGAGACTGCTTAAAAGAACCTGTCCTTTTTTAATGTTTTATGGTAGCATAAATAGCATCATCCATTACATATTCATATTTATACTTAGGGCTTTACTTTGTAGCCTACATAATACGCATAATGAAGCATACATGATTATATGACTTTCTTCAACACGTTACTTTTATAATGTTGGCATGCTTCAACCCAATAAAGTATCGTTTACTATATTTCATATCGCCAAGAATGTTGCCATGTCATCCTTGAAGAATGTAGACACGTCTGTTGGTAAAGGTTTGTTGTAACGCATACGATAGTAGCCTAATATTCGCCATTAATTTGCCCATTTAGGTATTAGTACAACGGACGTTCTCATAAGTAGGTCAATTGCAACAATTAGATGAGTCGTCATCGCAACACTGTGTACAGTTCTATCATGAATGGACGAATAAATGAATGAGATATAGTTGAATATAACTTCCAACAAATTTAAGTTATCCGTGACGAACAATTAAATACGTTTATTTAGTATGGAGTGAAATTATGTTATTGTAATGTGGAATATTGTCTTTGCAATCCAGTTTCTATCTCTAATGATAAATAACCTAAAGTCCCTTATCCAATATTAATATGAGTGGGACGGTCATGTAGCCTTATGTATCCTATACTATAATATAATACTAGTACATTATTTTACTGTCAAACGGAGTTAGCTGCATGTCTATAGTTCAACTATGATTTAAAAACTGTATTTAACTCTTAAATATTTGTAGATATTGAAAAGTACCCAAGGGAACCCCAAATCAAATTTTCATACGTTTTGGAAATTAATTATTAATAACGATATAATCGAAAACATCTAACATTGTCGAATAATACAATTTAACATGTGTTCATATAAGCCGTTTTTGATATTTATGCAACTTCTACTTATCTATGTGTAATAATAATTGACGTTCGTGTACACGAACATTGGCAGGGTAAAGGTTTAAAGCATCTCTGAACATTTGTAGTACAGTCGACTCCCGTATATCCGGACTTCAGATAACCGGTTCCCTTGCTATCCGCACGGTTTTTATCGGGAACCAATATTTTCCTATATAAAATGACTCAGATAACCGGAAATTCGGTTTACGTTTACGGTCGGACATATCCGGGAACCAAATAGACAAATTAAGCATGACATGTGTTCAGATAACCGGACGATAAAATAACTAATAACTGCTAATAGTCGTATAGCTGTAGTAGATTAGTTGTTTGTTTAGGGACTTCCATAAGGCAGCCATGTTGTCGTGATCAGTCAGAACAGATGAGACATTTAAAAGGGAAAGTGTTTTGACAACAATGCATTGTTTCACAAAACCTATTGAGATTCATCAGCGTAATTTCCCTTGGATGGGAAGTCGAGCTATACACTACCAATTGTTTGCTTAGTTTTAAACGAAGTTGCCAACAAGAGATACTCGTATCACCCTCTATATCGTTTAATTAGAGATGAGCGAAGTTGAAATCCGGAAAATCTGAATTATGTGTAGTGGATTACATGTGTAAATATTCTGCCAGTGCTAATTTTTACCACAAGTCACAAAATTACCTTGGGAATATAATATTATAAGCACACTTCTAATTATTATCTGCAGAATTAATTGCACCTAATCTTCAATGACCGCGCACCAAATTAGACCAAATAATAATTGACGGATCCATTTGACCCATGTATAGCCTAATATGGCGGTTGGAATATGGTTGATCGTATTTATAGGTGATTGAGTATCCGGGGAATGGAGTATCCGGGAAATTGGGTATTTGTGATTGGCTATATAACATGATTGAGTATGCTTGATTATGATTGAGGATGCATGCCGTTCAGAGCGTTGATTGATTACGGTTGATAAAGCATGGTTGACGATTACTGTTGGTTGAATATTGATTGATTATGGTCAATATTATTGTTGATTATTGTCAATATAGTATACGGTTGATATAATAGTAATAAGATTGATGGAGTACAGGTAATGGTGGCTGATTGGACAAGATAATAATGATTAAAGTATTGTTCGTTATCGTTGATTTATTGAGTGCGTGATGGTTGATTGACAATAGTTCGTTGAATAATAATATAGTTAATTAATAGTAGTATTATTAGTATTATTACTATTACTATTATTACTATTACTATTATTACTATTATTATTTGTAGTAGTAGTATTATTTGTAGTATTATTAGTATTACTATATTATTGGTAGTAGTTTTATTGGTATTATTATTATTAGTAGTAGTAGTAGTAGTAGTATTAGTATTAGTATTAGTATTAGTGATGGTGGTATAGTGTTAGTTCCCTCCTCACTGCCCCTGCTCTAAACTTACAAGCCGTGATGTACTACGGTAAGTTAAATAATCTTGAAAGCGGCTCTAAACCCCTATTATTTTAAAGAAAAAAGGGTGTTGTTGTTATTATTATTATTATTATAATAATAATAATTATTATTATTATTGCAGCATATACCGCAGTGCACGAACGACAACAAGCCGTGTAAGCTGATGGTACGGGATATGTTTTCCAATGGAACCATTAAACAGGAGTTCAGCAGCAGTAACATCTGCGCATGTGCTGATGGTACCCTGTGTCCGAGCCAATGGGGTACTGACCCGTCCCGCTCCATCACTCGATCACTCCGATCACAAGGTGAAACGTCATTCTACTCATTCATACCTAGTTAGCGTACATCATATCCTATTCTACATCCTACCGGGACTTAAATTCGAATGTTACCCCTTTCCTCGAACAAAGATTTTATCTGAATTTAAGCCCCGAGCTTAAATTCGAAACAGTGCATAGGCTTAAAAACGAAACAAAATCTCGTTTAAGCCCATGGGCTTAAATTTGAATGGGCTTAAATTTGAGGTCCCGGTAAACTACATCATCTTAGCAACCGGGGGGTAGAACAATTGTACACAGTGGTAGATCATTGGACCAGAGCCGATGGTCCCGTCAAGATCCTGCACCGAGGGAGTTTGAATCAAATTTTCAGGGAGGTTGTCGTCGTTTAACCATGCAGGTGGGAGTTCATTTAACACCGACGGCGTTCTCTCTCAGAACGTAAATCGCCGAGCTTGTCGCCACGAAATTCGCCTTTAGTAGTGTGAAAGGACCTTTAGCACTTTAAAGCTAGAAATGATTCTTTATCAACATCTTGCTTAGGAGGTTATAGAGAATATGGTGAATGGTTCCCGCAGCGACATTAAATTCCATAATTATTCACTCTTGTTATAATACAAGTTGTCAGTTTCTCAATCGCCGTTTCAGAGAAAATCCTGCTACTTCAGATGAAGTTCTGTCGACAAGTCCAACAATACCGGAGGTGCAGGACCAATGAAGTGGCCTTGACATTGTCCGGTATTTCCATCCTGCCCAACCAAGTGGAATCTGTGAACTGTAGATGTGAAGACGACCAAGCGGCGTATCTGCAGAGTGTGGTGTTTGGGCGCAACCTCCGCAGAGTGGAGCATTTCACCTGTTCTATGGTAAGGTTACATATACAGGTGTGGTCCTCGAGATTCATCGCAAATGGGCGACGTTATATATATATGTATAGTCCATACCAATTCACTCGATATCATTGACTGCTTCTTCATATCCCAAAAATACGATTTTAATGACCTACTTGGCCATTGTGTTAGAGGATGGTACGCGCAGAACATCACTTTGCATAAGAAATTTAAAGTAAAATATTACGAATATAGTGACGAGAAATAGTCTACAATTAAAAGTAGACGATATATCTATGAAACTCGCGCACATTGATTGACTAATTACAACACGAAACCTACAAACGAACAGGCATACATCACGGGCAGGATGTGGAGCATTACTAGAACGTTGGACTTTGGAGCCAAATGCCCAAGGTTCAAATCTCGTCCCGTTAGACAAAACGTGAAATAAGTGAAAGGATCTTGAAAAACCACAATTAATTTTTGTTTTGTTTTTGTTTGTGGGTGTTGTTTTTTTAATAAATGGAACTAGTTGGAATTGAAAGAAGGCTAACGTTTTGTTGTTTCACTTTTCTTTTCAGGCCGAATGCAGAGTGCGGTCCACGAGGAGAACAGTCTGTCAGTTGAACTACTTCCGGGACTACTCTCCGATCGGAACTCACTACCCGTGCCAGTGCCCGGATAGATACAGATGCATGACGGGCGGAAGTCCACGCATCGGCGACTGTCAACGTATTTACTCGTATCAGCAACATTGAATCGTAAACACTTCGCGACATCTCGGGTAGAAGATCCGAGGACGTCGCTCGGTTCGATCAGAATGTGCAGACCACCGGAAGTGACGTCACCCTGGGTGGATGAGGGCTGCTCCTACCAGTACCTTCTGATACAATTATAGAACATTGAAGAACAAAGCCTAAGGAATTTTGGTTAATTAAATAACTGGTCAAAGTGGTTGGAGTCGTGATTTTCTTGTAAGCTGTACTGTTGAAGAACAAGCATGTCTTACTTTCCGAGTTCAATATAGTGCTGAACAAGTAGATCTAACATGTCTATTTGTATTGAAAAAGCTATGTGCATCGCGAATGACGGTGATAGATCTCATTCCATTCGATGAGCCGGATGATCGTATATCACAAAGATATATTTGCTGTCTGACACTTACCAGAAACATTTGAATACATTTTGTATTGACGTATCATATATAGCCAGTGGAACACTCGTTATCCTGTGCAATATTAATCTTGTGTCGGAAGTATTAAACTATATAATATATGGTACAACGACGTGTTCGGGTTGTAATATGCACATGACAGTTTGCGTCGAATAAGTGGCGTCATCGAATGATGCGCATGCATGTATATATCTGCAGTAGGCTATAAACGCAAAAATCGGCATGAATAATTTACATATTTCCCGAAAAGAGGGTATATCGGCAGGAAATATACCCTACATAATAAAATAAATTGAATTCGGTACGAAAAGACTCCTGGTACGTTCATTTGAAATGCCCGTTACATGTTGGTTTTTTTCTCCACTGTATGAAATTGTGATTGAATAACATTACTATTATATAATTATCATTCCTAGAAATAGAATTACAGCTTAAAAGGCATACTATCACAGATATTTATGGTAGTTTTTGACTAGTTCTTAGCTACAACTACAAAGTACATTCACTTGACATACATCTAATCATGTT
>JAUTBQ010172003.1:0-11677 GCA_032361185.1 Lepetodrilus ovalis | reverse complement strand
ATTTTCAATATTTTCTTCGCCAAATGAGATTTTACTTCGCAAATTGCGAACGTGGCGAACGCTAGCGCGAGCACAGCCCTTGGTCTGTCAGTACCAGCCGGTACTTGCAGGTTTACTGCAATATTCAGTGCTACGAATGTTGCGGATTTCATCCTGTCCTAAACTGACAAGTTAAAACATCTTGGAAGCAGCTATAATCCCCAATACAAAACAAATTATTTAAGTAATAATTGTTTGCATCTCCATCTTTTTTTTAGGACCCATCTCCCTGTCGGTTACCATGGCCGAGCATCTTCTGTTGTAGTGTCCGGCACACCAATCAGACGTCCAAACGGTCAGACAAGACCAGATGACAGTAAGTCAACCATATGAAGGAAAAATAAAAATAATAAAACAGTAGAATGATTCAGTTCAGTGACGTGTGTGGTGCAGATTTTCCTCCTGCTGTAGACTGAACTAGACCCCAAGAAAGAGCGTTTTAACAAATAAGCAGGGACGATGTAACGCAGTGGTAGAACGTTGGACTTCGAAGCGAAAGGTACCAAGTTTAAATCCCACAGCCTGGCATCAATGTTCGCAGAAATTACATTTCTGGCGCGATATTGATAAGAGGGATGCACTGTCTGTAGAGTGGCACTACAGTTATCATCCTTGGTCTGTCAGTATCAGCAGGTGCTTGCTGGTTTACTGCAACATTCAGTGCTACAGTTGTTACAGGTTTCCTCCTGCCCTAAATGATGTTAGTGAAATATTCTAGAAAGCGACTCTAAACCCCATTAAAAAACATAAAATTAAACAAAAGTAAAATAAGCAACATTTTATGATTTGCTCCTACAGGCAAGCCGCCGGTGTTTGGCCCATGCAAGCTGATGGACATTGAGCTGGAGATGGCGTTCTTCGTGGGAGGCGAGCCCAACAAAATGGGACACCCCATCCCTCTGGCCAAGACAGAGGAGCACATCTTTGGCATGGTCCTCATGAACGACTGGAGCGGTGAGTCATCTTTTTACTTTCAATAATAATAATCATGAAAATAATAAAAATAATAGATATTTTTTTTCACACCTTATCAACCTACCAATGCAAGCTCATTTTGTCGTGCATGGGCGAAATTAAATATGGGCAAAGCACACTAGTTCAGTCAATCTATTAATCATTTCGTGTATGTTTTGCGACGTGGATAAAAGTGCATTGTGTGTGTTGGGGGATAGATGTGGGTGAGAGAAAATATTTACTAATTATTGTCAATGGCTGGAGAAAACACTTTCTTGAATGATTTCATATCAAATTTGAACTTCAGCTTCATTGATCTCATTTAGCAATGTACACATTCCTTCATTATTATATTTTCTGAGCATACATTCTTTTCTTTTCAATCCAGCTCGTGACATTCAGAAATGGGAGTACGTTCCTCTGGGTCCGTTCCTAGGCAAGAACCTGGGCACCAGCATCTCCCCCTGGGTGGTCTCCATGGAAGCTCTGGAGCCGTTCAATATCCCCAACCAACCTCAGGTAAAGGACCTAGCAGTGTTCCTTCTGTCAAAAACATGCATATGTTATGAGTGAAAATAATCTTGAAAACGGCTATAACCCATAGATTCAAGCCCCAAAAAATCCTGACGGTTTTTCAGATTGTTTTTCAATCATCTTCAACACACTGGGTGATCCGTTTTAAATTTCATCGCTCCACAGGGCAACAATGATGACCTGAATAGTCTGGGCTGTTGGGAGAGGGTGGTATTCTGGTGAAATATTCCCATTGCAACGTAAAACGTTAATGAAATCTGCATGGGTATTTATTTCTGGTTCGAACTTTCCATGTTCTGATGGTTTAAATGGTTGTCTTCAGGACCCGACACCTCTGCCGTACCTGAAAAACGAGAACAACTACTCCTTCAACATCAACCTGGAGGTGCTGCTTAAGGGTAAGCATGTCCAGCCTTTCTCACTTCTCTATCGGCTGTATGAAAACAAATTGCAAATATTCTGTTCTGAAAAGTTTAGAAGAAATCATTTTTACCAGAAAATCATGTGAAAAGAATGAAGAATTTCTGGAAAAAAAATAAAAAATAAAAAATAATAGTTAAAGGGGGCTTGTATTGGAGCGGGGCATATAATATGTCGAATATGGTAAGGGGCTTGTTAATCTGGGCTGTTTCACTTGCCCACGTGTGGAGAATCCTTACCGTCGAGCCCTGGTGGGTGGGAATATTAACAGTATTCCGCAGTTACTTATGGGTGAAAGATTACCGCAGCAGTCTTGCTCACTATATTTGTCGTAACGGGATGGGCTGTCTACAAATTTATCTTGTACTGCAGCATTGTATGCTACAGGTGTTGTAGATTTCCTCTTGCCATAAACTCATGCTATGATATTAGAAAATAATCTTGAAAATAGCTCTATGTCTCAACAATTGTGTAAACAAAGATCAATAGGTAAAGAAAGTTGTCTTGTTTCGCTGCTGACTGATTGATATTGTTGTTTAGATTGTAATGAATTTAAAGTGTACTTTTGTGTTAAAATTAAATTTGCAATTTCATTTCCAGGTGATGATATTCCAGAGCCTGTCAGTGTATCCAAAACTAATTTCAAGGTAACCAATATCAGGAATTCATAGTATGAACATTGGCCATTATGCAGATTGGTACATGTTGTTTGTAGGTAACCTGGTTGCAAATGGGTGAAAGATTCCCGCAGCGACATTAAACTCCATAACCACTTATTGTAGGAATCTCCCTGATAATCTATATGCAGTAGAAAATGCGGAATTATTTTAGACAACCCACTGATAACCTACCGTATATGCAGTAGAAAATGTGAAATATTTCCAAATAGTACATGTATCTCTGAGTGTTCATGATGTTCCATATGTATGATTGGCATAACACGGAACTCTGTATTGAAAATGGAGAATAATGAAATTATGATTAAGTCTCGATATTGTTGCAATGTTCCTGACCACAGAGATGTAGCAAGTGTGGATGTTGGTGTTGCAGTACATGTACTGGACGATGAAGCAGCAGCTGGCGCACCACACAGTGACGGGCTGCAACGTCAACCCTGGTGACCTGATGGCGTCCGGCACCATCAGCGGAGAGGTGAGTACTGCGGAACATTCCTGTCAACTGTGGAATAAGGTGATCCTACTGGTCTTGGCCAGAGCGTATATTACACATTTCACTCACAGGAGCCTGTGGCGTAATGGTTAGAGCGTCTGGTCATGTCATACCAAAAGACGTTAGAAGACGTTAAAAGACTTGGCACTCAGCAATTCAATTGAAGGGGCAAAGCAAGGACTGGCCAGCTCGGAGTCGGTATACTGTGTCCGAGTGGGGTATCATTGTTCTATCTGCGGCACGATATTTATAAGTGTACTAGCACTATAAAAACTGGTGGAAATCCACACTAGGCAAGCATGCAAGTGCTAATATTAGTGGAATAATCTAGAAAGTTACTTTAAACCCCAAATCAACGAACCAGCTCAGTAATGTGTAGGAGTCGCAATCCACCAACTCTGGTTCAAATCCCAGGATCGGCATGGTCCCCAGTTACAGAAAGCACAGACATAATTTAAGAAAATCTATGCATTAATCAACATGGAAGACTATTTGGATGCTTTTTCGAGTGCATTTAATGCATGGATTCTTGGAAATGGAGCTTTATATTTTATTTATTAGCATACAATTCAAACAAACAGGAAATAACAGTAAAACAGTAATTGTCGCATATAGGTGAAAGATTACCACGAGATGCAAAACAATAATTCACTCACTCACTCACTCACTCACTCACTCATAACCCATTTCCAGACTCCAGATTCCTATGGAAGCTTCCTGGAACTCTGCTGGAAGGGAACAAAGACTGTTGACATGGGGAACGGAGTGACACGCAAGTTCCTGAAGGATGGTGATGAAGCTATTCTGACAGGTAATGCTTTAATGGTTAGATAATGAAGTATATCTGCTATGCTATGTTTCATTTCCCATCAATACTGAAATTATTTACATTTGTCCTTTACTTCATGTTTCAGAGGATCCCAAAATAAATTATAATATTAATTCAGCAACTTGGCTGCTCTGTGACCAAACATCTGTATAGAGTTATGTCCCTTTGAACTTGATTGTGGCTACCTTGAACAATCGCCAAGTCTGCTATAAGATAATGGTTTGACATTTTAAAATGACATTGTTCATCTAGGTGTAATTAAGAATGCAGTTTTTTTTTTTTTAATTCAAGTGAATTGTTAGTTTTTTTCTTGATATATTGCATGGTTTTGTTGACTGGCAATGAATTATTTAACCGTTTCATTTCAGGTTTCTGCGAAGGATCAGGATTCCGTGTAGGATTTGGGACGTGCACTGGCAAGATACTCCCTGCCCTATCTTTATAACTTACTGTGATATACCACCTGTGGCTGTTTTGGTATTTATTACTAAAGTGCAGCTACCGATTAATGTAATTCTTTTCCCTGCGTTTGAACTAACGTTTGTAACATTCCATGCTGAATTTAATGTATGTATTATTTTGTATTAATCTTTCCTTTTGGGGGGATATATAGTGCTATCTTCTTGTAGGTGTTCAGTATAGTTTGTTTGCCAGGCCCCAATTTCACAAAGGTGTCCTAACTTTAGGAGCTCCTAACTTTATGACCCAGTTTATCACCTCGTAAGTTGGATGTCGATTTATGAAGGAATAAGACGTCGTCGTGAAATACTTAGGAGCTCCTAAATAGATAGGACACTGTTGTGAAACTGGGGCCAAATGTTAAATTTAATCAGTGCTATGCAATCATTTTCCCCCGTCTTTCATTCACAAATTCTTTATTTGTCATGGCTCCTGGTTGCAATCATTAATTTTTGTTTATTTGAAATGTTATGGAAGGAAATGCACAGTAATACATCAGCATTATACCAAGATAAGGGTTGATGAAAGCAGTATTAATTAAATGTACAAGTGTTATTTTTGATAAATTTAATGAAAATAAATTGGGTACAATTTCTAGTTAATTTTGAGTCCAATTTTGTAGGATGGTATATCATTTATTGAGTATACTTGTACAGTTTTGATTTATCAACTTGATAAACAATATATTTTTTTCTACATTTTTGCCTACATAAATATCTTTCAATATATATATATATATATATGTGTGTGCTATGGTTATTCAAGTATGTTGCATCCTTTCGCAAATTGTGTCTTCAAAATTAGATTTGATTATTTTTAAAATCATTTTATCTTATTAAGTTATCTCTATTGAAAACGTGATAATAATGGATATTTTTTTCTGTAATCATTGCTCATGTCAACTATGCAATTGCCTAGTCAAATAATAACCTGTGGCTTGTATTTGTAATAGATTTATAACAGATTTCTGTCTTCTTACAAGAATGAACAATAAATCTGGTGTACATGTAGTCGTTGAAGTATCCATGAGGCAGCTACTACTTTATTTGACAATACACCCTACCGGTGGTACAGTCTGCAAAATATGCAGACTTTGAGATTGTCCGTCAGTCATCCATCATCTACCATCATTATTAATTCAGCAATATGTCGTGCTAGATGTATTAATGTACTTGAAATCCAGTATAACCTGTAGAATGTACACAGGGATCAAAATTAACTTGTAAACTTATCATCCCAAATATAACAAAAGACAGGAATTTCTACTTGTCCCTATTGGGATACATTTAGCATTGAGAGAAATGGCCTGGGCGAGTGGACTAGTGTTAATTTTGTTTGCTGTGTACACCTCTCTTTCGCCAATACTTTAATCGGTGTGTTTGTGACATGCTGTCAAAAGTTCAGGGAATATGATATTGATACTTTTCTATCTTGCTTTAAAAACTGAGTTACATACAATTTTATTATGATGACATTTATATCACATGCGAGAAGATTCATGGACCGTCCTGTATTGTACATGTTACTTTGGGTTGTATAATGGTGGAATTTATGCTGTCGCTCTGTGAACGAAAATATTATAATTAGCGGTATATGTTCTGTCATTCTTTGACATATACTAGTATATGAAAGATGATCCACCCACTGTCCATTCTGTAGGAAAAACAGAATCTCGTAACTTTAGTTTTACCCATTTGGAAATGTGTTGTATACTAGTAGATCTAGCCAGGACAATCAGAATAGAAACAATTTGAATATATGCATTCGGTGAATTACAATAAATATATTTATCATTGTAATTGGTTGTGTATTTTGTTGGACAATAGATCATGTGGAATTCCACAAATGGTATTAGTTATGACTATACACTGCACAGAGGCTGTTCAGGTTCAAGTTCAGCATGATTGATCACTACCAGTGCATAGATGGGTGACCAACAAATGCATTGACACTCCTATTTCGTAGATTATCTCAGTGGGTACTTCATGGAATGAAAAACAAACAAAAAAAATCAATTTTTTTATTTCATTTGCCCTAACCAAAATTAAAAAATATAAAATATTGCACCAGTAATAAACAATAACGATCACCAAATATTTTGAGTAGGTATTATTTTATGCAGAGGGGCGATGTTCGAAAGGAGGAATGGACAAAAAGGTGAACTGTGTCAATGCATTTCATGCCCAACTATATGATTCGCTCCTGTCCAACACTTGAGACAAAGGGTGAAAAACTTGTGATGTCACCATAAGGAAGTGGATTAGTTAAGAAATGCATGTGTTCACCCATATGGGAATGAATACCTGGTAGGATGAGATGGTCATGTAAATGGTAATCATCTAGCAATGGAAACGGCAGCTTGGGTTGCATACTCCCCAGGAAATTGAGAATGAAAACTTAGAGTATACACTGATCCATTGATGGTAAGAACAGCAGGAATAATGTGCTTTGAGCATGTTAGAGGTGGCTTTTGCTTAGTATAAAAATCCATTATTATTATTAGTAGCAGTAGTGGTATCTAAAGTAGATTAAATGTGATTAGTGGTAGTGCAGTGGTTAGGTTGTTTGACTTTTAAGTCAGAGATGGCAAGTTTGAACCTACATGGAGAGTTGGCATCAAATTATGCGGATGTTTCCACTGTTCTGGGTATCTTTTTCACAAACTCCCTTATCCAGTAAGAGACCATAGTGCTCCCTTTACAGTACATTAGCTATCGTCAAAGAGAGCACTATGGTCTCTTAGTGGATAAGAGAGCTTTGTGAAATGATAACTTGGTCTTATGCATCTTTAAAAGTTTTTGTTTTGTCACCACGAGGAATCGTGTAACGAAACTTATTACCAAATATGGTGGAACTCGCCTTCAGGGATCTGGTGCCATTGTTTGTGCAAAGCCTCTGGACATCCCTGAAGAATACAAGAGGCTGTAGACGTTAGGACACTCTTGGTAAAATAATATATATAGCTAAATTGGACAATATTGGTCCTTTCTTAATTTTCTTTTGGTGTATATGTTGCAGATTTCATCTTTCCGTAAAATACCAAGAAGATACTTATAGAGACCTATATTTTCCCACGTTCGATATCAAATACGATAATTCATGGGTATTATGTCACGTAATGTTGTTGATGTTGACTGATACTTGAAAGGTTTGCTCATGTTGAAGTGGGTAGTGTAAATTGGAACGTGTACGTGATGAATTAAATTATGTAACATAATATACAGGAAATCTTGCGTTTGAAGTTGAACGCGGGGAAAACTGAATTGTTCAAGGTCTCTAATCTTTATAAGCGTCTTTAATACACAGCTAAATGAAATAAAAATACAATTTGACAACATGATCTTTTAAGCTTTGAGTTACCTAATTTTTGGATATTTGATACAAGTGCTGTTCCACAGAAAAGAGAAACATTGTGTCCCACGATAGTAACTGTGAAAAATATAAAACTGAAAACTGAAAATAATTAATGATTATTGTAAAGGAACACAGGGGCAATATATTCCAGGGAAAAAACTATGCTTAACTTAAGCTTGTTGTTTTACACACATGAAAAAAAGTAGCTGATTTAGCCATGTCCCAGCCGCCAATTATAGATTCATTTCATCGAATATCAACACATAAAAACTAATAAAATTGAATGAAATGTATTTACCCTCATGTAGTATACTAGTATCACTTTAACTAACTTACGTGTATATCATAACTTGAAATGAAAACACGTGAGATACACATTTGTTACAAAATGTCAGTACCAAAACAGTCAATTTACCGCAAAAAAAAGCAGTTCGTTTTAGTAATGGCATTCTAACGTTAAAGTTAAATAAATGTTAAATGCATCTTTTATGAGAGTGTCAAGTTTCTGTATCGCTTGAAGTATTACAATCACTATTAAATGGTAATTGTTCGGATTCAATTTGCTGAGAAATACGATAGTTCTGATGTCATAACAACAAAAAACGTGATGAACTGATCTGGAATCCGTGTTGCTTTTATTGTCCTATATCTATTTTTGAAATTATAATTTGATTTAATTTGCTTAAATAAGCTGATAACTGCCATATTACAGTCTAAATGATCTATATATCTGTATTCAATTAAAATTTAAATATTTAGATAATAGTTATTTCAAATGAATTGGTAAAAAGAAAGATTTAATACCGTAACATACTTTGTAAACGTTTGCCATCAATTACAGTAGGTTTGTGTTAATAATAATAAAATCAAGGACACTGTATTTTTTATTTGATATTACATAACAATAATAATTTTGGAGAATATATATATATATTTTACACATTTTATTGACAATACGTTGAACAACAATTCCATAGTTTTCATCTTTGTCTCCTTAAATGGCAGATAACAAAAATACGTAGTATGCTACAGGATATAATATTATTAAGTTTATTTAATAATGATTAGTTCACTGTATTGTAATTCATGAGACAACACATTTAAATAAAAATAATAATTACTAAAACAAAAATATGTGGTAATGACATTTTCTTCCGACATATACATGTCCTGAAAAGGACTTAGGGGCTGACAATAATTATTTGAAATGGGTTGGTTTTAGGAAAGTTGTTCCTTTAGAACCAGCCCAGATGATCCGACGGAAGTTCCGTTTCCGGTGCAATCATGCCATATCTGAAGCTCTGTCCGTAATACCATGTCAGCGCCATTATCAGCCTTGGTTTGTCGGCACCATCCAGTGCTCGGAGGTATACCCCTATAAATACACTCATATTTTATTTTATTTTTTGTTGTTGTTGTTGTTGTTGGAATTTAGAGTCACTTTCTTGAATCTTTCACTAATATCACGACTTGCCAGTTTCTTTTAGGGCAGGAGGAAACTCGTAACACCCGTAGCGCCGAATGTTGCAGTAAACCTGCCAGCACCGGCTGCATGGTACTGACAGACCAAGGATGATTTCTGTACAGACAGTGCAATCGCGTCATAAAGGTAACTTCCGCAAACATTGATGCCGGGAATCCGGGGCGGGATTTCAACTCAAAACGTTCTATCACTCAGAATTACAGGTCTTGCAGGTTTCCTCCCGACGTAAACTGATGAATGGTGTGATATGAGCGAAATAATCTTGTAAGCGGCTCTAGACACCAAAAGGATTTTTCTTTACAGAAATAACTTTGATAGGCATCTGTACCGGGGTTAGGTTAGATGTGAAATTACTCAAATTTAAATTGGTCTACATCTCAAATATATGTCCATGATGGTAAAGACACACTTGAGCCGTAATTTTGAAAATTCAGATCTCTTCATTATCAACTAAATGCCGCATATTTGCTCATGTATTTTCAGATAACAAATCCAAGCATATTCATAATAATGATATTAAAGAAACGCAACGCTATATTTTATGTATACAGTAACCTGTGCATCTGTATTTAAAGTTATGGTACAATATGGATGAAAGATAGTGACGCTTGTTTGTTACCCTACCTCGAAGAGTTACATGAATATTACCCATGTCTCAAAACGACTCTGATTTATGATCAATAAAAAAATAAAACCATTATATAACGCTAAATCGATAATCAAGAGCTTGCTCACAGCTTTACATTAGTAAATTTGGCGTTAGATTTGGCGAATTGTAATATTAATAATAATAGTAATAATAATAATAATAATAATAATAGTAATAATTGAGTAAAATGTAAAACAGGTAAATAAATATAACATTGATAAGACAATACATGACTAAAACTTTTCGTAAAGTTGAATTTCCTCTAAAAAGGACAAAATAAGGTTCCCAGGTACATGGTTTAAATAAATGTTTGAGGTTAGGCGAAGAATAGAACTCGGCACGCTCATTCATTCATTCATTTATTTATTCATTCATTCATTATTATTATTATTACTATTATTATTATTATGATTAATAATTACATTATTACCCAGGTCAATGGATCAGTATGGTTTCATTTTACATGACCACCTACTGCGTAGTATACCGTACTAGGCATGCATACATACATACATACATACATATACATATACAACAACAACAACAACAACAACAACAATAAGCAAACACGGAATTGGTACATTTAAGGAATTACAAGGACAGATGGCACGACATCCCCAGTATTAATTAATTGCTTGTCAGATGGTGAATATATTATTAACACAAAGTGTACTGTCTTGCGTCGACACTCTTTCATGTACAAGCAATTATGGTAACAAAAGCCTGCTGTTGACTCGTGATGAGATGTAGCGATATATCGCCACGGAGTGTTATGCCAACGCGATTGATTATCATACTGCCGTGCAGTGGGTGATATGATAATATTAACATTGAGTACTGCAAGGGCAACAATACGATGTCAGTTGTTCCCTCGTGAATACACCTCCCCTCGGTTGTCGTATGTCGCTGTCGTAGGCAATATTATATTTGAGGGTTTGAACATCGTGAATTGTAGCATGACAAATCACTAGCTGCAGTTCTGTAGCTAAAAAATGCCCCGTTTACTTTTTTTTGATATCTATATGGGCACCCTTGAAATAGATAGCAAAATAATAAACGGGGATACTTTTTAGCTAGGAAATTCAGCTAGAAAGTCACATGAGAAGAATTATCCATACTTTTGTTTGTTCCTACTTTAAGTATTTTATAGAAGAAGTATCAAACGAGAAAGATACCATTATTTCGTGACATTTAGTGTATTCTTTACGAAAGGTCAGACAAACCCACCTCATATAGAAAAACTCAATGCCTACAAGTATTTTACATGTGATACTCGATTTGAGCTAAAATTAGATACCATATTGTATAGAATATTAGATAATTGTTCATCATATTTTATGTAGACAGATGTTCAGTTGCGCTTACCTATTATTAAAACTTAAATTAGACATCATATTATATAGAGTTTGATATTTGTTCATCATGTTATATGAGTAATTCTCAAAAGATGCCACTTTTTCTGTCCCAGGCCTATAAAATTGTTAAATATTTTAAATTTTGAGATGAAATTACATGTAGTTATATATTTAAAATAGGAGTTAAACACATCTATAGCAATTTGTTTTCATATGTATTTTAACTAATTTCATCTTCATTTATTTTGTTTAAGGGTCCAAATGAGAGAAATTTCATTGTCCCTAGGTCTAAAAGTACCACTTTGGAGCTTTACAGTTCTATGGAAAATGCTAGTAATTGAAAATTCCCATCAAAATGCTAAATTACTAAGTTCATTGTAAATTATTTGACAAACTTACCTAATTCAGCTCATGTAACATTATTTACCTCT
>JAUTBQ010171992.1:0-11677 GCA_032361185.1 Lepetodrilus ovalis | reverse complement strand
GCATCGTTTATTGCTGTTACATCAACTGTTGCTGAAGTATCTCCAGCCTTAATTATTGTACTTGCTGGAATTGTATAGTCTGTTCCATCTGTTGCTGTTCCTGTAACTGAGTAATTAACAACTGTATCTGTTGATAAAGCTTTGGCTATTTTTAACTCAAACTGTGCTACTCCATCAGAACCATCTTCTTTTGTCGTTGCTTTAAGAGTTGATACTGTTATTTCTACTTCAACACCTTCTTTGTTATTACTATCTTTTTGGGTTGGATCTGTTGCTGCATCTATTATCTCAACTGTTGATGCTACTTCTGTTCCTAATTTAACTCCACTATTATCTGTTCCTGTGATTGTTAGAATTACTGTCTCATCTCCCTCTGTTAATGCATCGTTTATTGCTGTTACATCAACTGTTGCTGAAGTATCTCCAGCCTTAATTATTGTACTTGCTGGAATTGTATAATCTATTCCATTTGTTGCTGTTCCTGTAAATGAGTAATTAACAACTGTATCTGTTGATAAAGCTTTGCCTATTTTAACCTCAAATTGACCTGCTCCATCTGAACCATCTTCTTTTGTTGTTGCTTTAAGAGTTGATACTGTTACTTCTACTTTAGCACCTTCTTTGTCATTACTATCTGTTTGGGTTGGATCTGTTGCTGCATCTATTATCTCAACTGTTGAGGCAGTGTCTTTTGCGAATTTAACCGCAAGGTTATCTGTTTCTGTAATTGTTAGAATTACTGTTTCATCCCCTTCCAAATCAGCATCATTTATTGCTGTTACATCAACTATTACAGAAGTTTGACCTGCTTTTATTGTTGCTGTTGCTGGAATTGTATAATCTGTTCCATCTGTTGCTGTCCCTGTAATTGTATAAGTTACAATAATATCTGTTGGTGCTACAGCATCTATAACTATTTCAAACTGACCTGCTCCATCTGAACCATCTTCTTTTGTTGTTGCTTTAAGAGTTGATAAAGTTAAGTTGTACTCAGTTCCACCTTGGGTTGGATCTGTTGCTGCATCTATTATTTCAACTGTTGATGCTATTTCTGTTCCTAATTTAACTTCTGCATTATCAGTTCCTATAATTGTTAGAATTACTGTTTCATCCCCTTCCAAGTCAGTATCAGCTATTGAAGCTATATCAACTGTTACAGAAGTTTGACCTGCTGTGATTGTTGCTGTTGCCGGAATACTTGTGAAATCAGTTCCATCTGTTGCTGTCCCTGTAACTTTATAATTAACAACTGTATCAGTTGATAAAGCTTTGTCTATTGTAATTTCAAATTGACCTGCTCCATCTGAACCATCTTCTTTAGTTGTTGCTTTAACTGTAGCCATATTGATAAAGTTATATTTATCATCATCTGTAATCGTAATTGTATCTTCAATATCAGTTGATAAAGTAACTAAATTATCAGTTCCAGTAATAGTTAAAATTACTGTCTCACTACCTTCAACATCCAAGTCATCAATAATAGATACATCTATAGTCGCAGAGGTATCACCTGCTTTAATTACTGTAGTTAATGGAATACTTGTAAAGTCAGTTCCATTAGTTGCAGTTCCTGCAATTTTGTAGGTTACTGTTGTATCTGTAGAAACAGCCTTTGTCAAGTTTAAAGTAAACAAACCATTTGTCCCAGGCTCCTCAGCTTGAGTTGTTGCTACTACTGAAATATCAGACTTATCATCATTTACTATAGTGTGAGTTAAGCTATCGTTAGTAATATTATCTGCATTACTATCAGCTATTTTTATTCCGCCACCCGCAACTTCACTAATTGTGAATATTATAGATTCATCAATTTCAACATTTGTATCTGTAGTAACTGAGAAACCAGGGATATCAATTGATTTACCACCAGTATAATCTCCTGCTGCAATAGTAATTGTAGTAGTTGATGGAATACTATAATCATCAGCCTGTGCTGTTCCAAGTATTGCTAGAGTTACAGTAGCATCTTCTTTCAAAATACCTTTCACAATAATTTGTGGGGTTGTTCCTTTTGTTATCGCCGTATCTTCATCTGAGCTTGTATTTGTTGAAAGCTCTACTGTTGCATAATTATAATCTAGTTCAACTTGGTCTAACTCTACTGCTTGTGTACCATCAGACTCCAAATATGCTCTCCATTTGAATTTACCTGCTACTGAGGATAGTGTTTTAATATTTGTATTAATATCTGTTGCAGTTGTTGTCTGCGTTCCATCTAACTTAGCTGTCGAAGTCCATACTGTGCCATTCCAATACATCCAAGTTGTTCCATCATCTACTGATACTTGATAAGAAACTGTCCCTTCATTATTCTGTGACAATACTTCTTTGAAGCCACTTAGTTTTGTAAAATCTGTCGCAATATTTGATTCTACATATGGTTTTGTATCACCATACCCATTGAACCATATTCTATTACTTTCTGAACGACTTCTAGTCAATACAATATCCGAATCGCCATCACCATTGACATCAAATATTGCCGCATCTAAACTACTTGCACTACCTGTTACATCGCCATCAATATTATTATTTGTGAAATTAGCATTACCATCATTTATCCATAAAGTATTTTGACCGTCATACTGCGTAATATAAATATCCAAGTCACCATCGCCATCTATATCGCCAATTGCGGATTTATGAGCATTGCCTACTTCTCCTGCAATCCTTTTAAAAGTAAAGTTACCTGCACCATCATTTATCATAATACTATTTTCATCACTAGAAGTTATTACATAAGCATCCATATCGCCATCGTTATCTAAATCTCCTTTGCTAATACTTATAATTCTATCTAAACTGGCTATAGGTTTATTGGTGAAATTACCTGCTCCATCATTTATCCATAATCTAGTTCCTTCATTATTATTACCAGTAAGGATATCTAAATTACCATCCTTATTAAAGTCAGCCATAACTGCATCTCTAGTATATCTATAATCATCTGGGATATCTTTTGAAGTAAAACTAGCATCTCCATTATTTATCCACAATCTATTTTTTGGAACTTTAGAATTTGGAGAATAGTATATTGAGGAATTAGCAACATATATATCCATATCACCATCGCCATCTACATCACCTATAGCTGCACCCCAACTTGTACCTAAATCTCCTGATATGTGTTTTGGAGTAAAGTTACCAAAGCCGTCATTTATCCATAAATGATTCTGCTCTTCTCTGTCATTATTTACGACATAAATATCCAAGTCACCATCGTTGTCTAAATCTACCATGTATGAATTAGTGCTACTTCCAAAGTCATTCAAGATTTTTTTCTTTGTAAAGTTTCCTTTACCATCGTTAATCCATAGACTATTTTGCGAACCATCTCCATTTGCAAAATACATATCTAGATCACCATCTTTATCTATATCACCCACTGAAATACTTTCAGAATTACTTGAAGTATTAGGTATATCTTTTACTTGGAATTTAATACCTTTGGCAAGTCTTGCTACACCTGTATTAATATCTATAAATCTTGAATCTGATACGGTATAGTTCCCTGCTGTGTCTAATCGATTTACTTCTAAAACCCCTACAGCATCATCCTCTTTAGAAATATCTACCAAAGTTATTTTTACATTTTTATCGAATGATTCTCCAGCTTTATTAGCTACACTAATTATAAGTTCGTAAACTCCATTTGCATCAGCATCATTTGGTGCTTCAAAATCAGGTTGATTTGTATTTAACTGCAGCTCATTTCCAGATATTTTGAACATAGCAGCATCAGCTCCACCCGATATTGTGTATGTCACAGCACGCTTAGTCCCCTCTACTGATAAATAACTGATAACAGAATTCACCAATCTATTTTCATCAACTGTATCTGTTGCTGTATCTGTTGGATTTGCAGTTGCTTTACCATCTAAAATAATATCAGTTGGCAATTTATCATCATCTAAAATTGTATGAATTAGAGTATCTTTTACATTACCATCACCATTTGCATCTGCTACTGCAATGTGGCTTCCAGATATATCTGCTATCGTAAAGACAACTGTTTCATCAGGTTCTGTAGTATCATCACTGTTTATACTAAAACCTGGTATATCAATTGCTTTACCACCTGTATAGTCTCCTGCTGAGATTCTAATTACTGTTGTAGATGGGTATACATAATCACTAGTATTTGCTGTTCCTGAAGAAACTGTCAAAGTTACTTCTCTATCTCCATAGAGTATTCCATCTACAATTAATTGTGGTCTTGTACCTACTGTCAAAGCTGTATCTTCAGGAGATTCAGTATTTACTGATAATTCAACACTTAGTAAATTGTATTTAACTTCAACTTGGTCAAGCTCAACAGCTTGATTACCATCTGACTCTAGGTATGCTCTCCATTTGAACTTGCCTATTCCAGTTATTCCATTATCTAATGTGAGTATATTTGCATTTACTGTACTGACATCTGTGGTTTCTGTGCCGTCTATTTTTGTTGTTGCTGTCCAATCTGTCCCATTCCAATACTTCCATGTTGCCCCATTATCAGATGATAGTTGATACGAAACTGTTCCTTCATTATTTTGTGATAAAACCTCATTGAAACCATAATACAAACTAGTAAACTCTAACGCAATACTTGACTCTACATAAGGTTTCGCATCACTATATCCGTTTATCCAAAGTTTATTTTGTTGACCTGCATTTGCAACATATATATCTAATTTGCCATCATTATTAAAATCTCCCACTGCTGCCCCAAGACTTTTCCCTAAATCTCCAACAATGTCCCCTGCAAAAAAATCACCAAATCCATCATTTAACCATAACTTATTTTGTTGATCATTGTAATTAGCAACATAGATATCTAAATAACCATCATTATTGATGTCTCCAATTGATGAATCATAGCTCACCCCTGAATCACCCGCGATATCCTTTGCAACAAAGCTACCTGTTCCATCATTTATCCATACTTTATTTTGTCCACTATTAACCACATAAATATCTAAATAACCATCATTATTTAAATCTCCTATTGATGAACCAATACTATTGCCTAAATCTCCTAAGATGTCTTTTTCAGTAAAATTAGCTTTTCCGTCATTTATCCATACTTTATTTTGAGTACCATTATTGGCTACATAGATATCTAAATAACCATCATTATTTAAATCTCCTATTGATGAGCCTTCACTACTACCTAAATCTCCGGCTATATCCTTTGCAACAAAATTAGCATTTCCGTCATTTATCCATACTTTATTTTGTCCACCATAATAGTTAACTACATAAATATCTAAATAACCATCACCATTTAAATCACTTATTGATGAACCTCCACTATTACCTGAATCTCCCGCAATATCCTTTGCAATAAAATTACCCTTTCCATCATTTATCCATATTCTATTTTGTCCACTATAGTTAGCTACATGAATATCTAGATAACCATCACCATTTAAATCGCCTATTGATGAACCTTCACTATTACCTAAATCTCCTGCTATATCCTTTGCAACAAAATTACCTGTTCCATCATTTATCCACAGTTTATTTTGTTTATTATAGTTAACTACATAAATATCTAAATAACCATCACCATTTAAATCGCCTATTGATGAGCCTTTACTATTATCTAAATCTCCTGCTATATCTCTTGATATGAATTGGTTTTTTAGTCTTGCTACCCCCGTATCATCAACTTCTATAAGAGCCGAATCAGATACTGTATAATTTCTTGAATTATCTACTCTATACACTTCAAATGATTTTGCCACATCATCTTCATTTACAATATCAATCAGCCTTATTTCTACATATTTATCAAATGTTTTACCACTCAAATCTGTTGTTCTGATTACTATTTCATAAATTCTATCTGCATTATCATCATTTGGATTTTCATAATCTAAAAGATTTGTATCTAATAATAGCTTATTGCCTTCTATAGTGAACATACCTGCATCAGCTCCAGATACTATACTATATGTATATCTATCAGCTTCTGCTGAATTTGGACTAAGATTAAGTGGTGGATTTACATTATCTCCATCAACTGTTGATAAGTAACTTATAATAGACCCTGTTAAGCGATTCTCATCAACCGTATCTGTTGCCGTGCTATATGGATTTGTTGTTGGTGTATTATTCAATACAATATCTGTCGGAGGGTAAGTATCATCATTTAATATATTGTGTGACAATTGTTTGTTTATTATATTGTCACCGTTTGAATCTGCAATTACAACTCCAGAGTTTGGTGTATCTATTAGAGTAAATATTACTCTTTCATTTGCTTCTACATCGGTATCAGAATTTACTGCAAATCCAGGGATATCAATTGTTTTTCCACCTGTGTAATCTCCTGCAGCTATTGTGATTGTCGTTGTTGAAGGAATACTATAATCTGTTCCTTCTTGAGCTTCTCCAGAAAGTGCTAAAGTTACCGTTGCATCTTCTGCCAAAATACCATTTACAATGAGCTGTGGCATAGTGCCTGATATAAGAGCAGCATCTTCAAATGATTGTGTATTAGTTGACATTTCTACACTTGCATAACTATAGTCAAGATTTACTTGGTCAAGTTCTACTCTTTGCGTTCCATCTGATTCCAAATATGCTCTCCATTTGAATTTACCTACCCCTGTTGCTAGGTCATCTAAAGCTTTAATATTTGTATTAATATCAACTGCATTTGTAGTCTCTGTTCCATCTAAGTTAGATGTTGCAGTCCACGCAGCTCCATCCCAATACTGCCAAGTAGCACCATCATCAACTGAAACTTGATAGGAAACTGTACCTTCATTATTTTGCGAAAGAGTTTCTGTAAACCCTTCTAAGCTTGTAAACTCTATTGAATTTTTTTGTGTTACAAATGGTTTTGTATTATCAAATCCATTTATCCATAGTACATTTTGTTGGTATTCATTTCCATCATACAAATCAAGAAGACCATCTTGGTTAATATCTCCAATAAGCACTGAATCTGTATTTCCCAAAGCTCCTACTGGAAGACTGGTTGCTTCAAAGTTACCGTCTCCATCATTAAACCATATTTTGTTCTTTTGATTTAGGTCATTACCTACATAAATATCTAAATCTCCATCATTATCAATATCTACAATACCTGCAGAATACGAACTTCCAGTGTCTCCTGCAATGTCTTTTGATGTGAATTTTCCTGTCCCATCATTTATCCATAGTTTATTTTGTTGATTATAATTGACAACATATATATCTAAATCA
The DNA here is from genome assembly GCA_032361185.1 of Lepetodrilus ovalis. Taxonomy (NCBI): domain Eukaryota; kingdom Metazoa; phylum Mollusca; class Gastropoda; order Lepetellida; family Lepetodrilidae; genus Lepetodrilus; species Lepetodrilus ovalis. Next base: position 4,477 of record JAUTBQ010171992.1, on the reverse strand, counting down.
CCATCATTATCAACATCTCCTGCATAAGTTCTAATTGAAGCATCACTTAAAACTGGTAAGGCTTTTGCAGTAAATGTGCCATCACCATTACTTATCCAAAGTTTGTTTTGACCACCTCGAGCTACAACATAAATATCTACATGACCATCTCCATCAAAATCTTTAATTACTGAACCGTAACTAGTTCCAGTGTCTCCAGCTATATCTCCACTAGTGAAATTTGCAAAACCATCATTTATCCATATTTTATTTTGTTTAGAACCCGCATTGTTAGAAACATAGATATCTAAATCGCCATCACCATCTAAATCTACGATTGTTGCATCCCTACTATAACCTTTATCTCCAACTATATCATTTGAATAGAATCCACCTTTAGCATCATTTAACCATAATTTATTTTGCTGATCAGATCCATTTGATACATAAATATCTAATAACCCATCTCCATTTATATCAGCAACTTCTGCACCTAAACTTTTTCCTTTATCTCCAACTATATCTTTAGATGTAAAGTTTCCTGCTCCATCATTTAACCATAGTCTATTTTGTTGGCCTGAAACATTTGCCACATAAATATCTAAATCACCATCACCATCTAAATCGCCCATCAAAGCATCATAAGTATCTGCTTTATCACCTGCTATTATTTTCTTTAAGAACTTATGACCTAATTTAACAATACCATTTTCTGTAATCTTAATTTTATCTGTACTAGATAGAATATAATTACTTGTATTATCCAACCTGCTGACAGAATAGTCTTTTTCTATAGAGTTTTCTTTTTCTATATCAACCAAGCTTATTTCTACTGTTTTATCAAATGTTTGAGAAACAGAATTCTTTGATCTAATAATTATTTCATAAACGCCATCACCATTTGCATCATTTGGATTTTCAAAGTCAGGTCTATCTGTATTTAACAATAATGCTCTATCTGAAATTTCAAATTTATCCGCATCTGCTCCACCTACTATTGTGTACAAGTGATCTCCAGCCGCTTTATCTTTACTTGAAAGAATACTTACAACAGAACCTATCAAACGATTTTCATCAACAGTATCTTTTGCTGTATCTGTTGGGCTTGCCGTTGCTACTCCATCTAAAATTATATCTGTTGGCTTATTAACATCATCATTTCCAATTCCATGCGTTAATTCATTATCAACAGTTGAATCTGCATTTGCATCAGCAACTGCTATTCCACCACCTTGTGCGTCTGTAATTGTAAATACAACATTCTCTTTTGGTTCAGCTTCTTCATCTACTTTTATACTAAATCCTGGTATATCTATTAGTTTTCCACCTGTGTAATCTCCAGCTACAATTGTAATTGTAGTTGTTGATGGTATTGTATAGTCATCAGCCACAGCTAACCCTGAAAGAGCTAAAGTAACTGTTGCATCTTCTTTTAAAATACCGTTTACAATAATTTGAGGAGTTGTGCCTGTTGTCAAAGCTATATCCTCAAGTGATTCTGTGTCTGTTGACATTTCTACACTTACATAATTATAATCAATATTTACTTGATCTAATTCTACTCTTTGAGAACCATCTGACTCTAAATATGCTCTCCATTTGAATTTACCTGCGCCCACAGTAATATCGTTTAATGCTTTGATATTTGTATTAATATCAGATGCACTTACTGTTTGACTTCCATCAGTTCTCGTTGTCCCTGCCCATGATGAGCCATTCCAATACTTCCAACTTACTCCATCATCTAAAGATACTTGATAAGATACTGTTCCTTCGTTATTTTGAGAAAGAACTTCACTAAATCCTTCTAATCTTGTGAATTCTACAGAATTTTTTTGTGTTACATATGGTTTGCTTTTTACAAACTGTGATAACCACATAATGTTTTCAGCTTCCCCTGAGCCATTCGCATTACCATCATAAAAATCTAATATACCATCGTTATTGTAATCACCTATCGCAACTGATGTTATTTTTCCATATGTAGAAATACCCTTATCTGTAAAGTTTCCTTTACCATCATTTAGCCATAGTTTATTTTTACCATCTGCATAACTTGCTAAATAAATATCTATATCACCATCATTATCAATATCTGCTGATTTTACGCCATATGAACGAACATCATCTCCAGCTATATCTTTTGAAGTGAAGTTAGCGTTTCCATCATTTATCCATAGTTTATTTTGACTTTTTGCATAATTGCCAACATATATATCCAAATCACCATCTCCATCAAAATCAGCAATTGTTGATTTTATAGAAGCATCATTTAATAATGGAAATGCTTTCTCCGTAAAGTTACCTGCTCCATCTCCAATCCATAGTTTGTTTTGTTGATCACGGTTATTTACAAAAATATCTAAATTACCATCTCCATTCAAATCAGCAATTGAAGCACCTTGGCTATTACCTAAGTCTCCTGCAATTTGAGTTTTAACAAATCCACCAATCCCATTATTTACTAACAATATATTTTTATTATTTCCTTGAGCAGCTACATAAATATCCAAATCACCATCATTATCTATATCAGCCATCACAGATTCTCTTGAGCTTGAATTTATGATCGGAACAGCCCCAGAAGTAAAGTTTCCTAAACCATCATTTATCCATAGTTTATTATCAGAACCATAATTAGAAACATAAATATCTAAATCTCCATCATTATCAATATCACCTATTTCAGCATTGTAACTATCCCCTTTATCTCCTGTAATTTGAGTTTTTACAAATCCACCAGCTCCATCACTTAATAGATAATAATTTTGTATTCCTCCATTATTTGCTACATAAACATCATCGTATCCATCCGCATTTAAATCTCCCGCACTTACTCCAAATGTTCTTCTGTTATATTCTGACAATGATTTTTTAGTGAATTCAATACCTAATTTTGCAATACCATTCTCTGTAACTTCTATCTTTGTGCTATCTGATAGTAGATAGTCGCCAACCGTGTCAAATCTACTTACCTCAAAGTCTTTTGCAATATCATCTTCTTTGGCTATATCTACCAAACTTATCTCTACTGTCTTATCAAATGTTAAACCAATTTCATTTGTTGTGCGAATTGTGATTTCATAAACACCATTTGCATCTGCATCATTTGGTGCTTCAAAGTCTGGCTTGTCTGTATCTAATACTAAAACATTCCCTACTATCTTAAATTTAGATGCGTCTGCTCCTCCATTTATACTATATGTGAATTTACCAACATCTGGTGTTGATAAAACACTCACTGCTGTTCCAATCAAACGGTTCTCATCAACAGTATCTTTTGCAGCATCTATTGGTGTTGCTGTTGCAACATTATCTAATATAATATCTGTTGGATTATTTTGTGAATACAAAAATGTAATAGCTAACAATAAAGCTATAGTGAAAAAATTTTTCATTTTTAGTTTAGTTTGATTTGGTTATTTATAAGTAGTTTAGACCTGCAAAATTATATTTTTTTTTTGAAAAATCAAAATATATTAAATAAAAAAGCTGTGTATTTAAATACACAGCTTTTTTATCATTTGAATTTATATCCTATCTACTTTCCCCAAAAGTACCATTTGCCTCCATCAAATACACATAATAATCCACTATCTGTATCATACACCATTGTTCCTGCCTCTGGTGATATCATATTCAAATGTGGTGATGCCATCTTTGGTAACATCATAGCCTTATCTGTGCTCTCCAATACCAATACCCCTGGTGTTGTTACTGCTGTTGCCAATGTATTGTCAGATATAACTACTCCTGTTGTTTTAGCACTCTCCAATTCCAAATACTCTGTAGTTGTGCCATCTCCTACTCCAACTTCTGTCAAATCTATCCATGTTGTAGCACTGTTTTTATATTTAATGTTTTTTGAATCTACATCATATATAATTGTTCCTGCTACTGCCGATACTGGCTCACCCCCCTCTACTCTTGGTAATATTATACCTCCAATAGAATTCTCAAAATCTAATATGGAATTTGGATCTCCTACCTTTTTATCTATCATCACTTGTGAATACATGCTAAAACTCACTGTCATTAATATTATAACTGTTATTATTTTTTTCATCTTGGTTTTATTATTAATTTTATAATTATTAGTCTAATCTACACATGTTTGCGATATACAACTCCAGCTCCCTTTAGAATACATCTTTATACAATCCTCTGTTGTATTGTGATACATCATACCTTCTACTGGCGTAGCTATACTAGCATCATTTGGTAATCTCGGTATAACCAATCCTTGTTTCCTAGACTCCAATATCAATGCCCCATTGTTTAATCTTGTTGTGATATCTGCAGTGCTTCCGTCTTTTATCAATAGTGACATTGATACCTTCGATTTTAGTATCTTTTGTGTCGCTGTCTCTACTGTTATTCCAGGCTTGGTGCAGGCCGTTGCATAATCAACCTCTACTTGATCAAGCTCTACTATTTGATTGCCATCCGACTCCAAATATGCTCTCCACTTGAACTTGCCTGATGTAGCTAGTGTTTT
>JAUTBQ010171981.1:0-11678 GCA_032361185.1 Lepetodrilus ovalis | reverse complement strand
CATTTTTCGTCCCAGGTGTAAATTATTCCAACAAATGTACTGCTGTTCACCTGTTGCAATAATTCCTCCCTCTGAACGGACTGAAGCTGGCGACTCGGGGTGGAGAGAACGATAGTGCAAAATGATTGGGTGTGTGGGTTGTGTGGTGGGGATATTGACAGAGAAAGGGGATATTGCATTTCAGATCTTATGGCTGACAACAAAACCATATAATTGTCATGATTATGTAGGTACCTTGATTATGTGTATACAATGCATCATACATACTCATTAAATATCCTGGAAAGCAGAGATTAATATAGATATCATTCGACCCCATTCCCCACATTTGCATTATAATCATGTTGGTTCTGTGACCATGTGTCGCCACTTAAATAGCCTTAGTAACTCGAGCCATTGGGAACTATGACATTAATTTCTCCCCCATTGTGTACAGTGTTTGCTGTAGAATGTGGCAATGCACACAAACTTGTGTTTTTATTAATTTAGATATATATTGGGTTGTATTATTAATTATTACTTTTTAGTTTTATACACGTTTTTAAAGTTTGTAGCCTATTTTTCAATTTATGATGTAAATACGACAAGTTTTCTGGATTTATTTTGGTCATATGTCCTGAAACATCTGTTTTCTATGACAACTACGCTCAATCATGTTCATCTCAGTGTGTCTTCAAAGTTACTTGTCTTAATCCTGCAATTGCATTGTAAATTAAGATCATATTTTATTTAATTTTAGCTAATTTGCGCTTTAATGAAATTTGCTCACAGATGCCCAATTGCCTTCATGCCATGTAGCAAGTCAATTCTGACTTCATTATTGAAATAAGCTAAAACCCAAGTTGTGATATAAGTAAAATAAATCTTGAAAGTGCCTTTAACCCTCTCCCTGCTGCAGGCAACCGGAGATGCCCTAAAGAGCTGTGCTTGTACATGATAATCCAGCAGGGAGAGGGTTAAACCCCATTACAAATAACAAAAACAGGGCAGGAAGAAACCTATCTTGTGGTTAAAAGTTATGTGAGAAGTGAAATTTTTGTTTATTTTCATTGAATATGTTGAATACCAACAAACGTGTATATATACAATAGGCCTATATCACCAGATTACTAGAGTATTATTTGTGTGTGTATATATAGTATACATGGCTGAACTGCTTTCTGTACTCGGGACAAAGAGTTACATGTACAGACAGAACTATTTCCTGACAATAATTCAATGGTGTATTCTCATGTTCTGGTGCTTGTGCGATTGTGTGTTTTGTTGGTGTTTACACATGTCGCGTGTGAACATGTATGGTAAGCCCATGTCCAACACTAATTCCCCCTGCTTGAGGAAGGGAAGATGAGGAAGTGGGGATTATCGTACATCTGACACGATCACTTCCTCTCCGCTCGCAGTGGTCGACTCTCTTGTACATGTGGTGCTTCCTCCTCATTCTCCATAGGCCCCTGAGGTTGTGAAATGTTTGCGAGTACACATTTATTGCTTGACTCAAAGGTTTTGTTTACAAATCCCCATGCAAAAACCTACAGCATATATCTTGATCTGATCAACGGTTGAAACTTACCTATTAAACTTACTAGCCTGAATAGTGATACAAATAACAAATGTTTACAAAAAAACCCATAAATTTCTACTAGCCCTTAGGATACCTTTAGTATTGGGAGAAATTTAATACATTTAATACATTTGCTTGAAAAGTCTTAGCAATAGAAACTTTAAAACATACTAGCCAGAATAGTGATACAAATAATAAATGTTTACAAAAAAATAATGAATTTCTACTATTCCTTAGGCATGTTAGGATACCTTTATCGTTGGGAGAAATGGTCCGGGGTAAAAGGGCTAGTGTTAATTCTATCCCTGGTCTTTATTATTATTTATAAGGTATGCCACTCACCCGGCTAACCTATTGTACATACCCAGTTTGAATCTAACACCTAGGGGCGGGATGTAGAGCAGTGGTAGAATGTTGGACTTCGGAGCCAAAGGTACCAAGTTCAAATCCCGCCCCAGGGGGCCGTGCATCAGTGTTTGCAGAAGTTACATTCCTGTCTGTAGAGTGGCAATATAGATATCATCCTTGGTCTGTCAGTACCACCTGGTGCTCGCAGGTTTACTGCAACATTCAGCGCTCCAGATGTTGCGGGTTTCCTTCTGCCCTAAACTGATAACTCGTGATGTTAGTGAAAGATTCCAGAAAGCAAAGTCTGTAAACCCCATAACAAAACAAATATACAAAAAATCTAACACCGGGACTCAGAGACATCAGATAGTGGGGTAAGATTTAGAGCCAAATGTCAATGATGTCGCACTTGTATGGTCATAATGGTGAAGAAAATATTCTCGTTATACCACTTTTTTCTTTCTTTAATTTATATTTCAATATATTTTAAGTACGTGGTCTTGATATGCATAATTAAAGATCTAATTTCCTTATGTCGCTCTTATCAGTTGTGACACCTGGTGTAATGTTATCAATATTGTTCGCATGAAATGTTTGAATGATGCATATTATCAATAAAATTGTCATCGTTATTAAATTTCAGAATACAGTGTCCCCTCGATATAACACTGTTCGATACAGAGCAGATTCGGATACAAGGCTGGGTCAGATGTGTATCCCATTTCTATTTTTGTTATTTACCTGTACTATAATATAAGTCATGGACCCCAAATTCAGCGTTATATCGAGGGGGCACTGTATACTGCTGGTTCCCAGTAAAAACAGTGCAGATAGCGAGGGAACTGGATAAACATATGCGCCACGTACAAGTTAAATTGCACTGCGAGCAACCTATTTTTTAACATATAGATGCTTTGGTGCCTTCTCAACTTGCCTTATGACTAACTCTGCAGGCAAGTAACTCAAAATATTAGTCTGGAGCCCTGCAACTGTATTCATTATTTTTACACCCCAAATTCTTCTCTTTTTGTAAAAAAAAACATTATTTATTTAGGAAAACTTCCGGGATTCATGAACAGCCATCTGAACACGTCTTCTGAGATTGTATATCTGGTATGGTACACAGATATTCAACTAATATTGCCAACTGATGTACTTTGTATGCATGCATGACTGTTCTTAAGATCATCACATGAGTTTGACAACAGTCATTTAATTTAATTAATTTATTTTATTTTTTTGAATTGGAGTTTAGATCGCTTTCAAGATTCTTTCACTTATATCACAGGTTGTCAGTTTTGGGCAGGAAGAAACTCGCAACATTTATAGCGCTGAATGTAGCAGTAAACCTGCGAGCACCGACTATTGTCAGACCAAGGATGATTTATGTATTACCACATCCTATAATGAACATTGATGTTGGGGTCCTGGGGCCATTGGCTCAGAAATCCTAGCGTTCTACCATTATTCTACCACTCGCCCCATGTAAATTTAACCCTCTCCCTGCTGGATTATGCATGTACACTACTACTTAGGGCATCTCCGGTTGCCTGCAGCAGAGAGAGGGTTAATAATGAAGTTACTACGCTAGTTACCGTATGTTAGAACTTAAAATGTGGATGAAAATAAAAATAATAAAACAATTTCTTTTCTGGATTTACAGAACATGACAAAATAAAGGATTTACTTTTTTTAAGCTGTTCACTGTACATCGCTAGGTATATTGTAATTAATAACCTTTCAAGTTTATGAATATGAGGACAACCACAAGTATTATAATCTTCTATTAATTATTACTACCGTAGTCCCATCCATCTTTTTAGTCAATCTATATTATAATTATACCAGTAATCAATGAGCTACCTGATAGATAGAAACATGTTCAATTTCAACTTATTTTATTGACATAAATTCAATGGGATCCGACAAAAGTAAAACACTTATCAAAGTCATCTCCCTAGACGTGTTCCAACATATACTGGGTAGTACATCCATGTAGCATTATCACAGATAACATCACGGAGCACGTTGGGGCAGGATGACAGCGTGAATTATCGATATTATGATGGTAGACAATGGACTCGTACTCAAACCAGGATTATTCGAACGAGGGTTTAACCTTCCCCACTTGACAGGTGGAGTAGAAATCTCTGGGCCTGTATTCTCGAAACTGTAAATCCTAAGAAGTTTGTAAGTACTTAATATTTGCTAAACTGGTTTTCTTCTTATGTTAATTCGTGAAGAGATCTTTTCTCACTAAGAAGTTCGCAAGTTAAGAAGTTTTGAGAATACGGCCCATCTGTTGGAGGTAAGGAAGACTAGTACAGAGGGGGGCTGTCACGGTTGTTTGAACCGAGAGCTGCCCACTTACCTGTCTTGTCCATTCAGGTATGACCGTGAGATTTTCCCATGACCTCATCATGTGAACATCTCTCTGAACATGTTTTCCCCTTGGCGACCTGAACTTAAATTTTTATTTGAAAAATAAATATGACTTTTTAAAATTTGAAATCTATACTATTAATATATATAAGGCTTGACAATATTAACAATTGTCTGGCTACTCGGGACCAGTATTAACCACAGGTAGACAAGTGAAATAGCCCAGATTAACAAGGCCTTTACAGTGTTAGAAATTCAGAAAATAAGGTGTTCTTACTCGGCCTGTCACAGTGTGTCTAATGTTAATGGTGGTCAAATCTGTAATTTGCAGGGGGCCTCACAGATATCTTTATCATTGCAGATTTTCAAATGATCCCCAGAAACCCCCCTCTCTTTAATTAGAACACTGCTTTACCTACCAGGGAAAGTAGTTTCATGTCTGACAGGACACAGGGACAAGTGACAAGTTAATGTAGAGCCCTAATTTGCCTAAATAAAAAAACTGTCATTGTAGTCGATGTCACGTCATTGCTTTTTCTCTTGCTGATCAGAATTCACCCACCAGGAAATGACAAAATATAGTGAGTTTCCTCTGCAAAACACCAGTTTGTCATGTTCGACGATAGATAGCAAGCTTCCTTAATTAGCGGTGTCCCTATCTAATCGAACATGAAATGAGACATCATGTATACATACAATTGATCAGCATGTTACATTCCGTGATTATACAGAGAGGGTAATCCACTGACGCGGGCACAAAGCATACACCTGACACTGTAATGAACAGATCAAAGGCCTATTATGTCATTGTGTGGGCGTCGGTACCACCATTCAACCAGGATCATTGAACACCACTGCAGTGCCTAGTCAGACATTGACAGCACTCAAAATAAACATAAAATAATTTTTATTTTTTTGGTAACCTCTCCAATGTCTAAACTAAACCAAACCACTTTTGCCATAAAGTGTTCCAAGTTCAGTGTCCCCTCGATATAGCGCTGAAGTTGGGCTCCATGACCTATATACACACACACACACACACACACCAGCGTTATAGTACCCGCCTTATATAATATTACAGGGAAATATCAATAATAAACCTGATAAACATGGGATCCATGTCTGACCCCACCTTATATGTGAATCCACTGTGTATCGGACAGTGTTATATCGAGAGGGCACTGTATATTCATTTCACTGTTTGAGTAAATTTGAGTAAGTTTCATTGAGGTACTCAAAACTATTATTTATCTTAGTACAGTGCTCCCTCGATATAACTCAGTCCGATGCACCGCGGATTCGGATATAAGGCGGGGTCAGATGTGGATCCCATTTATATTTTCATTATTTCCCTGTAATATCATATAAGGCGGGTATTATAACGTGGAGGGGTATGTCATGGAACCCAACTTCAGCGTTGTGTCGAGGGGACACTGTATTTGTACTCTGGTAGACTGGTAAAGTTATGTATCTTAACTACTAAGGCTGTCAAGTTTATGAAATTCTGTAAACATGTACACGGTAGGTCGTACACAAAACGATACCGTTTAAACAGACTACCGACTTCATGTAGATATACATATAATCTACATGTTGTACTGTTAATTGTTGCAATAAAAATTCCAATTTATCCAAGTATACATTTTCACCTGTGATTTTGTCAATAAATCCTGCAGTGTATCAACATGACGACAGTATTTTAAAAACGTTTCAAATGTCTGGTAACTACCGCGTGCTCACAGAACTACAGACTCTTATATTAATATTCATGCTTTCATTTACGTGTAAAATAATCAATGACTGTACCAATCAACAGAAACGCTGATTAGTGTAATACTCTAGGCTAGGTACAGTAATTTTAACGGACACATTGTTAAATACTTTTATGTTAAATATAATACAGATATAATCAGCTATGAGTACGTTGCGTACGTCCGCCATTGTTTCTATTTTTATTTATATTGTCAGTAGGTGCAAAATTCAGCATGCATTTCGTGGGCACACAGACATCGAGTGATTTGAGTCATGCAAGTCATTGACCTGTTGACCTCGAGGCGTGTATTTCCTTGCAAATTCGTTAAAGGACGACGATGTAATTGTTTCAAAATGCACTATGCATTTAAGTTTTATATTGAATGATGCAAACACTCAACATGTTCAATGACAAATGTCGTCGTCTATGGGTGAGATATTCCCGCTGCGACGTTAAGCAATAATTCAATCAATCAATCAATGACAAATATTATGTTTGCACGTAAGATGCGTGTGAAAATGAGCAATCCTCCATTTGCATACACGTTTGTTTATCATTTTTGTAAATGTTTACCGACGAAACACGAAACGGCACCGGTTACACGTGTACATGTGACAGCCTTATTAACTACAAGACATTTTCATTCATATTAGGATTGTTTTATGTGAAAATTTAAATTGAAATCCATTACGTTCCAAATGACCCTATATTTGCATACCATACATTTTATTGCACTCTGAAATATTTAGTTAAGATAGAGGGCCGAGTTGGCCCACAGTTAAATATGACTATTCTGCAGAGGCTGAAATGGATTTGAGCTCCATTGATACACCCCATTTGATTGCAAGGTTACATAGCAATTAGCCAAACATGAACAAGACAGGCTATTGTGAAAATGCAGAAAGATTATAATCAGTAGTGACTAGTGTTATGGTTGCCTATATTCCTTGCTCTAGCATTTTGTTCACTTACTGGACTAATAATCCAACTTGTTTTGCAGTATTATATTCCAGTGAGCTAGCACTACCAACCAGTGGAAATCAGGTGTTGTAGTTGTAGTAGTAATAGTAGTAGTAGAAGCAGGTCATACACACACTAGTTTATCAATGTGAAATAATCGTGGAAGTGGCCAAAAATATTTGTAGATTATAAACATGTATGTACCATATGCTGTGTTCACACTGAAGCCGGTTTGAAACATTTGCTAGGAAGCAGTTTTCGGAAATCGACTTCATTAAACCGATTTAAAAGTTGCCAAGACACGCAGCATTTTATCAAGAAATGCATTTCAATCCCTAAGTTGAGTTGCAGCCGTCGTGTGGGAGCAGTTCACAGCAGTAGCGTAATAAGGTCTGTCACATTGGCCCATGCTATCTCCCATCCCAATTTCTGTGCATTTAGGAAACAATAGGGAAGTGATAAAGCCTGATGCCAGCTGATTGTAGTTATTATGTATTTAATATTTGCATGCAGCAAGGATACAACTAGGGTGTTTGTATTGGATTTGTCCGAGAAGTTGGCTAGAGTTCTAATTTAAGAGGACAAGTATGGTTTTCCCAGTCCTCAGAACTGTTCCCATCATGACTAATGATAATCAACCAGTTTTATGGATATCTATAAACATACACACAGCTGCTTGTTGGACAAATTTGAGGGGATCCACTTATATGTTGATTACAATGCTACATCATACATGTGTATACTATGCATTAAGTAATGATTTTTCTGATGTTTGCACTTTATTGTATTTCATGTCACAGATGGCGTTCAACAATAATTTGTTCATTCATACTTCTTTCTTCATTCATTCATTTTATTCAATTTTTTTTTATCGCAGGACTCCATGTTTTCCTGCGGCCAGAAGAAAGACAGAGTGCCCTCCCTTTGACACTATGATGGAGAGCTCCTTACATTACACGTCTGTGAACCACGCAGACTGCCTGATCGGCTCAATCAACCAGCTGAGGCGGAAAACGGAGCTGTGCGACGTGATCCTCTGCGTGGGCAACCGCCGCATCCCCGCCCACCGCCTCATCCTCTCGGCGTGCATGCCGTACTTCCACAACCTCCTGGACAACAGTGCGGGGGTCGCGGGCGGAGGAGGGCGGAGGTCGCCAGCCGAGTACCGCCTGTCGGACGTGGATGCGGACGCGGCACAGAGCATCATCGAGTTCTGCTACACGTCAGCCATCTCTGTGACGGAGGACAATGTGCTGACACTGCTGCCCACGGCATTCATGTTCCAGCTGGAGGAGATCAGCACCCTCTGCTGCGACTTCCTGTCCTCGCAACTGCGCCCCGACACGTGCCTGGTCACGTACCAGGTGGCGTCGCAGTGTGAGTGTGTCTCGCTGCAGGAGGCCAGCGTCACGTTCATCGCAGAGAACTTCCAGAAGGTGAGATACAGACGTCAATGCTGAGATCTTGTGGCGGCTAGGTCAAACTGACCTTTTGTAATTACAGTGCCCCCTCGATATAACATGAACCGATACACAGCAGATTCGGATATAAGGCGGGAAGTCGTGGATCCAATATCGTATAAGGCGGTACTATAAAGCGTGGGGTATGTCATGGACCCCAACTTCAGTGTTATTTCGAGGGGACACTGTATTTGGTAGATTATCTCGGTAAATACTTTTTGAAATTACATAAATTTGTACAACCGAACCAAATGTTTAAGAATAAAACATTTGCACCATTATTGCATTAATAAAAAAAATCTGTTTATATAGCTATGGCTAAATATTTTAAGAAAGTATTATTTTATGCAAAGGCGACATACAAAACATAGAACAGGCAAAAAAGCTCAATTTGCAGGTGCCGATGTTCTTCTTTATACACCTGCACATGCAAATTCAGCCTTTTTGCATGTGCCGTTATATATAATAAACACCATATTTAAATAGCGCTCTTTTCATGCTTGTAGCCTTTATTTAGTATGTCGCATCTAGGTGAATTATTTCTGCAGCGATGCAAAGCAATGAACCAATGCAATCTGTCGGCAGAAACTGGTAAATTTGAACATGAATGGCTAGCTAATTAGCGAATTTTCCATTATTTTGAAAATGATATTTTCATTGATTTTTTAAATCTTGCCATTTCACTAGTGCTGGTTACTTTCCCAGCAATTTTCTTCTCTGTAATGCTTCAACATATTGAGATTGTGGACAATGTTACAGTGTGTAGATGGAGATCGTACTTGTTGGCAGGTGTTGGAGGAGGAGAGTTTCCTGGACCTGGCCGTGTACGGTCTACTACAGACCCTTAAGACCCTGCAGGGAGAGGTGCTGTCCAACTCGCAGATCCTCGACGCCATACGCACATGGGTGGATCACAGCGGGGAGGACCGGCAGCAGTCGGCGCCACTGGTACGTTGGCGGTTAAAACACATTTTTGTGGGTTCTTTTTGCATCTTCACAGACCTGACCCCGAGATTACGAAACTTTTTGAGTAAGAGTTCATGCTCAAGCTCAAATCTTTCATGGCGATTTGTGAACACAATTTTGAGTTGAGCATGATATCGTATTCAAGTTTCATAATCTTGTCACCTGTATTATTTATGATGCTTGGAAATATCATTATTGCCCAACCAAGACTGTTATGTCTTGAGGGGGTAGGGTTTCTCTCCATTTTTATGTATACGTGATCAGTTGATGTATTTCATGAAAAGTTTGCTGTAGAGCTTGAAGACTTCAAGGGTCCTGTGCAGTCCTGGCAATGGTGTATGTTAATGTTAATGCCAGTAGCAGACCATGAAATGGGCTCTGCAAGCATTCACAACTACGCGATATTTTATGTTGCAGAACTCCTAAATGACTGCATGCATGTAGCCGCTAGGGTGTTACTTGCCCATAACTTCTCAATGTTTGATTTTGGAAATAGTCATATTAGGTTGCACCGCGATGCCATAGTAGACCATGATTTCAGCTCACCGAGATCAACATACCGCATAGAGCTGGGTCGCCGAGAGTTATTCATAGTTTGCTACAGTCAAAGCCGTTTATCCAGATGGTTGTGTTCCCGGTAAAATTGCGAATAACTGAATTTCCAGATATCAGTAATTTTCCATATGAAGACTGATATGTGGTTCCCAGTAAAAACCATGTGGATAGCGATGGAACCAGATATCCGAAGTCCAGATAAATGGGGGTCAACTGTACCGGCTTACGGTTTGAATCGAGCTATGCCGTTCCATACAAGACAACAGAATGATCACAGCACAGTGACTTGTGTAGCTGGACCCTGACTGAGTGTGCTTTTCTGACTGGGTACATTTAGTCTTCAGCGGTAGTGAATTTGACAGTGTTGCTGGTTTTCTAGTGCACAATGCAAGCCAAATTATCCGGATTGCAAACAAAAGAATATTTTTTATTTTTTTTTAAAGTAATATCTGAATGTGACAAAATATTTTATAATTTTGGTCTTCAGGTTGCTCACTTCTTCCCAGAGCTATTCGACAAGCTGAAGGACTTCCTTCCTGAGGAATTGTTGCAGTTGCCACTCACGTTGGATGGTATGTACATCAGGCGTGTGCCTGTCTGTCTGTCTGTGTCTGTCTGTGTGTGTGTGTGTGTGTGTGTCTATAACAGGAAGTGACGTAACCTTCTATGCCACCCTAATTATCGGTACAACCCTTTCATGAAATACAGCAGGACGATGTTCATACTGTGCTGTCGTGATGTAGTTGGCATACTTGTTGCAGGGTTGCTGCTACTATATGCCCAACAGCTGTGCATGTTTCGTTACCTCATGAAAAGTGTATTGAATTGCAAAGCTGCTGACTTCCGATTAACTGCTACCAATTACAATTGGCAGCCCAAGTACCATTAGTACGGTCATAATACAAGGGAAGAAAATTACCGTTATAAAATATACTGTTATCTTGAAATTAATATGTATATCTTCAGCCAACAAAAGCTGGCATGTGTTCAGCCTACACTACAGTAACTTCCACTAGCTAAGTTCATCGCAAATGGGTGAAAGATTCCTGCAGCGACATTAAGCTCCATACTCACTCACTAGCTAATAGGTACTATGTAGCTAGGGAAGCTGTTCAGCATATGTAGTGCCACTATGCAGTGCTACCTTTCACCGGGATGTAGCGCAGTGGTAGAACGTTGGACTTCGGAGCAATAGGTACCGAGTTCAAATCTCGCCCCATGGGGTCCCGGCATCAATTTTGCAGAAATTAAATTTCTGACGCGATTTTGGTAGGATGAACTGTCTGTAGAGTGGCGCTACAGTTATCATCCTTGGTCTGTCAGTACCAGTCGGTGCTCGCAGGTTTACTGCAACATTCAGCGCTACAGATGTTGCCGGTTTCCTCCTGCCCTAAACTGACAAGTCGTTATGTTAGTGAAAGATTCTAGAAAGCGACTATAAACCCCATGACCAAAAAAATAAAAAAATAAACCCGGATGTTATGGAGTACTGCAACATGAAATAGTACATGACAATGACCATTATAACAGTGGACACTAGTCCATGACAATGACCATTATAACAGTGGACACTAGTCCATGACAATGACCATTATAACAGTGGACACTAGTCCATGACAATGACCATTATAACAGTGGACACTAGTCCATGACAATGACCATTATAACAGTGGACACTAGTCCATGACAATGA
>JAUTBQ010171970.1:0-11679 GCA_032361185.1 Lepetodrilus ovalis | reverse complement strand
TTATATAAGGCTGGTACTATAAGGCTGGGGGTATGTCATGGACCCCAAATACAGCCTTATATCGAGGGGACACTGTAGTTAACAATTCAAAAGTCATAATGACATTTATATTTGTAATTAGAAATGGTGTCAATTTTTGTGTCATAAATTCTCAAAAGTTTTCTGTTAAACTTCATCAATACCCACCATTATTGTCCATGCTTTCAGCATCCATTTGCATTTCGAGATCGGCAGGTTGCATTGAGAGGTAATTCACGTCATCAGCATTCATGATGTCAGGCTTGTCACTGATGATGGACTCGGGTCCAGCTGTTTCTTCAACGTAGTCCGGGGTTCCGAAGTCCGCCAGAGTCAGTCCCTGGTCTCCAGTGTCCGCGCCTTGTCCGGTCTCCGAGAGTTGTTCCAGCGCCAGGAGATATTGCTTCATCTTGTCCTCGTCGTCTGTCTGTTGTGAGATGTCCTGGAGATAGGCCAGTTCTCCCCCAGAAGGGTCGGACATCCCGAGAGGTGTGAGGTAGTTCCTGAGGTTGGCTTCCTCTTCCATGAATGGGTCACGCTTTAACTGGCCCTTGGAAGCATCAAAATATTTGTGAATGTTTACAAATTCATCCCTTTTGTCAGAAACAGGGAAAATAGAGTCTCTCCCACCCTGATCTAGACCCTCAATGGAATTTTGGATTAAGGGGCCACGTTCAGCATCCATAAGATTTTGTAATGCTAGACCCTCAATGGAATTTTGGATTAAGGGGCCACGTTCAGCATCCATAAGATTTTGTAATGCTGATGCTATTTCTTCTTCAACATTTTCTGTGTAACTTGGCTGTGACAAAGCTTTCTCACACCAACGGCTATCAAAAGTGTCACCCTGGGAAAACGCTATCAGCATATTTTGTAGAGAGCATTGCGTGAAGGCGTCTTTCCAAGTGAATCCATTTTGAATCAGCAGCCATATTTGATCTTCAAGCTGTTCTAGTTGATTTGTTGTCAGTTGCAAGTCAAACCTCTCTTCCGGCAGGCCACTGTATGTTAGTGATTCACAACTGCCAAACAGCTGATCTGTAACGAGATAAGGAACAACAATGAGAATTGATGATAATTTAATTTAATCTGGGTGTACCATTTGTTTCTCCATTAAATAAAAAGAATGGTGTGCTATTCCCAATACAGTAACATCAGCTCTGAACTAAACAGTTCATTGGCCAAAACATCTGATGAATTCTTATTTATTAACCCTCTCCCTGCTGCAGGCAACTGGAGATGCCCTAAAGAACAGTGTCTGTGCCTAATCCAGCATGGAGAGGGTTAATGATGCACTCATCCAGATTTTTCTACCTTCTTATTGAGTCGCTTCAAGAAGCTCTGAACACAGCCCATATCTAGTGCACTCTCTCATAGCAGCATCTTAATCCACCGATAGCATAGGCCTAGGTAATGTCTTGATCCTTTCTTAGATCTCATTGAGTTCTGTTCAGATATTTCATAAATGTCCTACTCTTGATTATTACTGTACCTATTTATTAAAGATCATACAAGTTCAAAGAATGTGTCATAGGTTATAGTGTTGACATGTAGTGTAAGAACATCAGGCCTGAGAGTTAGTGTTATCGTGTACAGGTGGCTGAGGAACTAGTGTACATACAGACTACTGCTAATGTCAGTGGATTACACTCAGTCTGACTGTGAGCTGCCTATAAAAGATTAGCACTACTTTTAGAAGCCTTGATCTCATTCTACACCAGTCTCTACAGTCTCTGGGAGGTCAATCACCCCAGCTACAGCACAGAAACATGTACTATTACTACCACAAATCATTTCTTCAAGTTTCACATTTGATAATGGCACGGCTCAAAGACAGGGAGGACATCAGAGGGAGCCATGATAAATGAAAGTGATTAATTTGAAAACGAAAAACATGAAAAAGCATGCTATAGCTATGTCAAACAGTTCCTTAATGTCGGTTCTTCTTTCTGGGCACAGGTATCATATATACTGATCAGTGGGAGTGTTGACAGAAGATCCAGATTGTTACCACCAGAATTAAGCAATGATTGGAACTAGAAATGTTAGTCCTGACAACTAGCAGCTCAGTCAACCTTCAGAGTGCATGACTCATCGTGTCACAAGATACCCACATGTTATAAATACGCCGACAACTCGCACATTCTTGGCCACGGAAATCCTACAATTGTCAAGACGTGTCATTTCATACCAACATCACATCATTATATGCATGTCAACTACAGATACTTCCTGGCAAACTATTGCTTATTGCATTGCCTACAATAGCCAGGAATGTGATCATACAAAATACTGAAACCACACACGAACTACAACGTAACAATATTTCATAAATCTTTAGTCATATTGTTTTGAATACTGTGTGAATATCTTGTAACTAAAAAAATATCTTATTTCGAAGTAAATAATGATTGAATAGGAAGCATACAATGACGGACATGAAGCCAGTGCCAGACTAGATTTAATACGATTCAGGTGTTCGTGGAAATATCAGCATGTGACATTTGAAGGGGGTGGGGTGGTGTTGGAGAAAATATTGTCAAATGGATTGTGGGGATAGAGAGTAGGGAGTTGGGAGATATAGAGAAGGAAAGGAACCATCCTTGGAACTTCTGTCAAGTAACATACAAGTCATGGAAGTATGCCGTTGACACACATGACGGCAGGAACGGTGAGACGACCATACATCTGTAAGACTACACCTGATGTTGCTGGCAATGCGAGACGAGATTTAGAACCCTCCAAATGACAAGGGGCTTAGCCAGAGTCGGCGAAGGAAATCTCCAGTTTTAAGGAGCTGAGACTTGGGGAAATGTTGAATCCGAAGGATCGGAAACAATTTTCTTACTCCTTCACTGGTTTCCTTCCCTGCGCTGCCTTCCTGTCTAAATAATGACTCCGTAGTTATGGTGGGTCCAAAAAAAAACGTGACAGTGACATTTATTAGTGTCGACATTGGCCATGTTTCGAAGAAATCCAACTTTATATATACCACTTAGAAAACTAGTTAATGTTTATTTTCCATGATCTAATGATAAGAACCTCAACAGAAATAAGAGCCCTGTCATTCCAGATTATCTTCCGCTAGTGACGTCGACTACAGTGCCATTAGCTTCTATTTTAGTTGTCTAATTACTGAAGAATAACAAGGTAGGATAAAATGACATTATGTTAAAATTGTACAATGTGATAGGACGCATCATCAGACCGATCGATCCTCTCCATCATTGTAATTGAAGAAAATATTTGAGACATGCTTCTAGCATGATAATATCATGGAAATGTCCTCACTAATTTGAAATCAGTTTGAAATGCTAACATACGTTGAGTAGAAGCAGGTCTTAAAATTATGTGTTTTAATAGATTTGTCACCATTATAGTCAGAGAAATAAAATATACATTACTGTCCAAGTTTAAGTGATGTCAAAGTAGAGTGATTTCATTGGGCACATTAAAGTTGGCATTCCAAGGAAGTGCTTTCACCATTCTCGTTATTCTCCTAGACAGAGTATATTATCTGAATCCAGAAAAGATGCATCTTCTCAGAAATAACAAGTGTGTAATGCAGCCATTCACATTGCGTCAAATTTGTACAGATGTTTAATGTGACCATGTACATTTTATCCCAGTAAAAATCCCATTTCATCCCAGTTAAAATCCCATTTCATCCCAGTAAAAAATCCATGGCTGAACACCACAGTTTCCCACTACGTACAGGTAAGTTCTTATATTCTGTCAGAAATCAGATAATTTCACGTTTTATTATGGCAAATATACAATATTATATCTACATCCCTTATCAATCTATTCTCTACTGGAGATATTCACTATTGGTATTAAATTACAACAAATATGAACTTTTTAACTATTCATAAATGCATGGTAAATCTGTTATGTATTCTGGTAAACTGTACATTAAATTAGCATTTCATCTCAAATTAATGTTTTACAAATTGTTCTCAAATTATCGGCTGTCTTTGAGTTTATGTTTGAAGCAAGTGTGTTATTTTAACTTCATGAAGAATAATGCATGTAAATAGTATATGATTAGGATGTCTGAAGATCTGACTGCCATAATAGGATATAACCCATCAAGATACGACAACTTTGCAAATTTGACAAAATGTCTATAATTACTGTCACATTACAGGCAAGGCTGGGAATCAGGGGCGCACGAGAATAACTGGGTAGCACGACGTCAAGAAAACAAGGCGTATAAATGTGCTGCAAACTGATCTCTTCAAAATAACTCTAAATAATTTGAGGCATGGCGTATTATATCAGCCGGTTAGAGGCAGAGATAATGAGAGGAAACACATAGGCTTGTACGTGGTATTGCACGCTTTCATGAGAGCCGAGATTCTTGGAACGCCTGGGGGGTGAGAGAGGGAGATGCAGAGAGAAGATAATTTACTGATTCAATGCTGAGAGTTTTCGGCCTCAATTAGCACTTCGAATTTTTCCTTTTCTTGGTAAAAATATCCCTGCTACAGGGCGAGGACAATGAAGACCATACAGCAGCCCGGCAGGAGCTGGGAGCGTGGTAAGACGAGCCCTCTCTCCTCACACAGTTGTCAAAGCCAGCACTAGCGGCCATGATGGTATTAAGGTTCATTAAGTCGAAGTTTCACCGGTCTCCGTATGAGGTGACAGCAGTCCGTACAGCCACCGCGCAGCTCTATGGCGGCAGCGGAAATTATGGTTTTCTTGTCACCTACCCCCCTGACAAGGTCTCTGCCCAACTAATTAGGGCACCATCTTCTCCTTAACGTGCACAGTCATGCAGATTCTTACACTTTCATGCAGCAAACCGCTGTTCTGAACAGGAAATTAAAGGAAAGAATCGATGTTTTTGCCATGCTAGATAATCTGAAACAACCCTGCAAAAGTACTAAACAGCATTGCTTCTCATTACCAGACACACTAGCTCCGTAATTAGCATATGGTTCAAATATTGTTATTCCATCAGGAAAATGCTTGATATGATCCATCTCAATAAAATGATTTTATGGCGGAATTAATCCAAGTAGGTGAAAATTGAATGAGTACAAAGTGTCCTGGTGTTTGTCTTTGGTATGTTTAGGGAGGAATTGATAAAAGGCTGTAGATCATGAGGTATCGGGTGTGGTTAGTCTGTCAGCTGCTGAATGTGTCACTATTAGGCACTAACTATGCATATTTGTGAGGTGGCCACCTGTGATCACAAGTTCTTTCCTTCTCTACCTGTAATCTTTAATCAATATTGCCTGCTACCACTCTGACATGCTACCCACTTCATACCACACAGATATATCTGCTGCCACTCTGACATGATATCCACTTCCTATCACACTGCTACCACTGACATGCCACCCACTTCCTATCACACAGATATACCTGCTACCACTCTGACATGCTACCCAATTCCCATCACACAGATATACCTGCTACCACTCTGACATGCTACCCACTTATTATCACACATATATACCTGCTACCACTCTGACATGCTACCCACTTCATATTACAGATATACCTGCTACCAATTTGACATGCTTCCATACTTCCTACCACAGAGATATACCTGCTACCACTCTGACATGCTACCCACTTAATATTACAGGTACAACTGAAACATGACTAGCACCTGTACAACGGTAGCTGAACCTTATCCAACGACATGTTTCAATCTGCTTGCCACACACCTGTCCATATATATAGCAATGTAAAATGAGATATACCTCAACACAAAAGGCTATCAAAACAACAATCTGTCTCATGACATTTGTCTTAAGTATTTCTTTTTAAATATCATGACATTATGAATTGCATGAAATTGGTAACTTTATTTAGCTCATGAACAAGATGTCACTGATCTAATTTAAATTTTGTTTCGAATTTCACCATTGTGAAACTAATCAGTTGTTTTTTTGTTGGTAGAGCATAGTTACATGGAGCATAGAGAAGTTGTCTTCAACAGAATTATTTACTGAGTTGTCTGTTCTCTTGATTCATGCACATTGCATTTCTAAATTATTCACCACTGTTCGCGATGTAAAGTATTTGAGGAAAAACACAACATAATCTTACAGCAGCATGTTTTCAATGGAGGAAAACCTAAAAAGTAAAAGTAAAATTTCATTCCATAAGCCAAACTTTTGCTGTCAAAACAAAGTTATTATCATAAAGTAAGCCAAATGAAATCAAATTCTATTAAATTCTATTTAAATTAATTGCACTTATTCAAATGTAATTTTATGCAAAACTGTCCCTAAAATACTTAATTGAATTATCTCAGAACTGGAACAGACATGACATGATAATAAGGATGACACAGTATTTGCGGCAGTTATAATATGACAAATTAAGTCTTTAAGTATATTTTTAGCATTTACAATTACTAAATAGATCTTGTATAAAGTATTAGATATCCTTATCAGAAAGCCATAGGAAGGATGTGATATCTTTTGAATTCCTACATCGTTATAAGATTTAGTGGAATTTGAACATATATTTAGGTAACTATCCAATTATAACCAAAAATCCTACAATGATGCTAAAACCAAAGTCTCACAAAGTATGATGCATTATTAATAAAGCCAAATAAATCTCAAATCTAACCTTATTATCACTGTCTTACAGCATAATGATTTCAGTTTTGTTACTTCATCAACTTCCTTCATAATCAGTTTTCCTGTGGCACTTTAATGGTTTCACCGAGTTATAATTTGCTCTCAGATGAAAGTCACTAAGCGAATAATCACAGGGTATTTCTAGAGAGAAATCAAAGTTTATACTACTATTACTCAGTATGATATCTGAATTAGCTTCGTAAGGCACCCCAGGCTGGGCATGAGTTGCACAAAGAACACTTTCTTTAGAAGGGAAATGAGGTTCCATCAGGCATATACAGTCAAAGAAATCTTGCCAGTCAGTCAGAATAATTATTAGTCTTTTACTTCATCTCTCCACATCATCCCATGAATGCTCTCCTTTCATGATAATACAGTTTCTTTATAGCCCTGGTCAGAAAGGCTGTGATTACACTGAAATAAGATAGTACGTAGATGCCGACTATTCTGATATTAAAAGGCCTCATCAGTTGTCCAGTATATATCCAGTCTTGTCTGGCAAGACACGAGTCTCTGGGAGACTCATACCAATAGTTTTTGGACATACCAATAGTTAATTTTTAAAAGCTACCATAAAATATAATAAATATGTCTTAGCTTAGTATGATAGAATTGTTTTACTTTTTTTTTATTTCAGTTTTTATTCAGTTGTTTTCGATGTTGTCTTGTGAGTGAAAATTTATAAACATGACCACATTATAAATGTGACATTTGCAATCCACCTGAACAGTTCTAAAATAAATATGTCACAATTATAGCACAATAATGGTATAACAGTATAATTATGGTAAAACAGTAATTTTATGAAGGTAGAATGACAGTCCAATGAAAGAAAGTCGGTGCAATGACAGAAATATAATGGTAAAAATAATATTGCAAGCATTTACATAGCACCCTGAACACCATTTCCAATACATTGACAGTACATTAAAGGTACAATGCTGGCACAATGGTAGTACAAGGATGGTACGGTGTGATACAGCAGTGTGTATCAGTGGATGTACAGGCACGGGGATCTACTGAATCTACAGACACACATCATCGTCTCTGGTCAACTTACACGCCGACAGCGACAACTTCACCGAATCCTTGCACTAAGAGGTCACATTGCCACTAAATACATTAGTCAAAATAATTACTTCAGGAAATGAGATACATTAAGTCTTCTTTATATACTATATTAAGACATAATTAGTAATCTTATCTGAATAGCTTCTCCTACACCACATAAGAAGAGCACTACATTAACATTATTTAATAATTCTACACTCCACACTCCACCCTCCCCACACCCCCAAATCCTAAATAATAAGGAATCAGATAAACTGAAAAGAAAAAGGAGACAGTGGAATTACTCAAGTTTAGTATTCGCCCATCGGCCTGATCACATGGCGTAGTAATACAGTGACTGACAGCTATCAGAAGAAGACTTGCTCTGGATTCCACTCGTGATTCATTTAGTATCCTAAAACACTTGTGTCCTCTCCATATCTAGCATGATGGAAAGTACTACAAGATAGTTACACATGGAATAGACTCATATACTATTAAATTACAAAACTTGCAACTGAAAATATAGAGTTCAAATTGTATTATGATATATTTGCCTCCATTTCAAAATTAACAACAGGAATTTATTGAACTATTAATCATGAACAACTGTAGTATTATAATTGTTGAACTCGTTTCAAATATAGAACTCATTTCAACAATTTTTATAATATGGATACCAAATAATAACGAATATGAAAATCTTTACATATTTATTTTGTCATTTTAGCCTCAACTTCCAAACTTAGCAATCAAAACAAATTATCTACCCAGTTAATTGCATTTTTTTTGAAAATGCAAATTTCAGCTAGCACATATCTCAAAATGATTATTCGAAAATTTGCAAGTCAGTAGTTTCTGAATAGTTGGTGAGATATTACTTCTCTCCTCATTAACGCCGTCACTGCCAGAGGCGACTAATTTGGCCCTACAGTGACTGGCATCTTCAAACTGGTGATGCTGAAAATTATCGCTTCCATTTCAGTAGCCACGTGTCCAAGTATATGTGTGGCAAATTATAATCTTTTTATATTCAATCTTATGAGAGATACCATTTAATAATTGAAACTTTGAAGTGTAACACCTTGCATGGCTACATCCATAACGAGTAAAACAGTATAAATAGCACATGTATTAAGGCATAGTTTTTTATTTTTTTTATTTCTACACTAACAATTTAAATACACGTCATTGTAAAATACTAGTATTCAGATATGACATTATGAACAAATGATAACATAGTCATACAGTGTTATAGTTTCTATTGAAATAATTGTTCAGACATTTGTTATTTATTTTTTTAAACTTACCTTAGCCTTTGCTATTTTTCATTGACTCATCACCAGGATACATGCAGGTATATCTGGCAGACATTTTACTTATGGTATGAAGACCTGCTACAAACACTAAACTCTAACAGAATGTGTTCCCTAAAGACCAACGCACATGGCAAATAAAATTGTTTAGCTACCGGGTAATTTTATGTCTTGATAAACATAATCAGTTGTTTTGTTTTCCCACAATGCACATAGCAAGCAAAAATCACTGAAAACAAGTTTTTGCTTAGCTAAACACTGTTTTTGTTTGCTGTGTGCATTGGGCTTAAGTTTTCAAATACATCTTATATATAAATTGACCCATTACGTTGTATTTGATTACTCTGCTGTCCACTCAACAAGCAATTATGTCTGCACATCTTAGTTCTGCTTCACTTCTTGTTTACAAGCTGATTATTGTAGACTCAGTGATTCCTCGATATCATCTGACCTCCAACGCCAATCCCCATGCAAACTAACTAAACGGTCTAAAGAGTTGAATAATGATTGAATTTGCCATTAATTTACATTGCTGGTTGTGTATTATGGTATGGCATCCATGTGATTCAATTAACACTGCAGCGAGTTCATTACAATCACCTGCAAGGAGCTTTGGCGCCGCTCCTTGCATAATTAGTGTCGCATCAAGAAAATGGTCATCAGAACGTTTTCTCTGAAGCAAATTCTTCATCTCATTAGCATTTTAGACCTAATTTCAATGCGAATGTTTGCTGTTTATGTCCAACACTGTGAAATATTTCCTATAATCAGCTGAACAATGTTATAATGATGCTCAGTCAGGAATAATTCATCGTGAATTTTGATTGTAGGAGTTCACTAATGCAATTTCTAACAAACAATGGAAATTATCAGAAAGATAATTGTATTCAATTTTATTGGCATGGTTTAAAAAAAATGGAATTTCACTAGTTCAGAATAGGTTGTGTATATGCTAAATATGTTTTACAATTATCCAAAAATATCACAAAGTTTAACACAACAAAACATTTTTTTTTTTATAGCACAACTAGAGTGAATACATTGTTCCGTTCTGTTCCGTTCTGTTCCGTTCTGTTACCAAGAATACCACTTCATTAAATGTCAAACTCGTAGCTAAGGTCGTACGTGGTGGATTTGAATGAAACCAGTTCAAGACCGGAATTAACCTAACTGAGGTACACGGTCTCCGAGTCTTCCGAGTAGCACAGCGGTATGAAACTCCAGCACAGCGGTATGAAACTCCAGCACAGCGGTATGAAACTCGAGCACAGCGGTATGAAACTCCCTTCATGTGCACACAAGCAGACCAGAAAAATATATCTGGAAATTATGTTTGCTGAGAAAACAGACTGCATTCTTATAATTAAGAGTTTTAAGAATTAATGAATGAATGCTTTACATCACGGCAGGAATATTTCACCCAGACACAATAACTACTAGCTTTATGTTATCAATAGCTTTTTGTTATCACGCAAACAGATATCATCTTGTACCTATTCTGAAAAGGTTGTGTAAATGATGGGGTCTTTTTTCAAGAAATGCTTTCATGGAAACATTTTAAATACAAATGAGAAAATAATTTGAGAATATGTTAAACACATTTTGCTAAATCATTATAAGAGTTTGAAGTATAAAAAATTTTTTTATATGTTATTGTGACTGCTCGGATAAATAATATATTTGCATTACATATCAACATTCTTCTATTAAGATTTGTTGAATAATTTACTTATAAGAATAGCGTGTGATTTCCTTAGTGGATTACTACTACTTTGAACAGACTGAGCGACATGCAATACCACAAAGAGGCGCATTGGTGTTCAAGTTTGCCTGTAGTAAGGGAAGCCACTCTGGTGATGTCAATGCTAGGATGTACAATGGTAAAGAATTCACGAAAGGAAGTGGTAGTAAAATAATAATACTTGGTACTTTTCCTTGCAGAAAATTGTCAGAAACCATGGTATCTTTTGTGATACTTATCATCAATTTTATATCGCCAAAATCCCTCTCGACAATCCACATATGGGAGGAATTCAATCTATGTTCCTAATATAATGCAACTGCATCATCAGTAACAGTAGTTACACCAGCCCATTACACTTCTACTACAACACATCTACACTACCTATCACTTTGTTTACAAATTGTTCATTTGCTTCTGCTAGTCAATAAAACGATGTAATCATCTGTTATTCTTCATCTCAATGATGTAAAATTAAATGAATAGATTACTGTATTCATTTTCTAAGTTGTTGATTTTAAACTTTCAAAATACCTTTGCATTCTTAGAAAGATAACCAAGACAGGTCAAACAATATTCACAAATAAGTGTCTGAAGCATTCATAAAATATTCATTGAATGGCCACCTCGCTATCCATCTTGACATGGGTACTTGACAATTGAAGTTATTGGCACCATGGAAACACAGTGAGAGATATTCTGAGATGAATTATAGAATACACAGTTCTCGTTTCTGACTGTTCCCAATTATAAATGATCAGCGTGGATTACAGAAATTCTGCAGGTTCATTTCTACTAGAAGTATTTTATGCATCCAGACGTACACTTGTAATGTGTCACTAGAATGTGACTTACAGTCATTGTAGCGGGTGCAGGCCAAAACGGCACCTCAGCAAAACGGCACCAGTCAAAACGGCACCAAATTGGCGAAAACGGAACCTTC
>JAUTBQ010171959.1:0-11680 GCA_032361185.1 Lepetodrilus ovalis | reverse complement strand
GATGCCTCCTCGGCTACCGCCTCGGAGCACCCACGACCAAAACTGTAGGTATTTTGACCGATACACCTCGGAAAGTGTGGATGTAACTCTTACATATACATATATACAGCCAGACAGACCGACAGACATACACACAGCCAGACAGACATAAAGACAGACAGACAGACAGACAGGCATACACACATACAGACAGACATCCAGTCAGACATACAGACAGACAGACAGGCATACGCACATAAAGACAGACAGCCAGCCAGCCAGACAGCCAGACAAACAGACATACATGCATACACACATACAGACAGACAGACAGACAGACAGACATACATACATACCTACCTACAGCCAGCCAGACAGACAGACAGACATACATACATATATACATACATACACACATACAGACATACATACATACAGACAGACAGACAGACAGACATACAGACAGCCAGACATAAAGCCAGACACACAGACATACATGCATACAGACATAAAGACAGACCGACATACATACACACACACATAAAGACAGACAACCAGCCAGACAGACATGCATGCATACACACATAAAGACAGACAGACAGACGGACATACATACATACAGCCAGACAGACAGACAGCCATATAAACAAACATACAGATAGACATACATACAGATACATACACAGACATACATACACACACATACGCACACGCGCGCACACACACACACACACACACACACACACACACACAGATTCATACAGGTATGCAGGCAGGCAGACATAAACAGACTGACATATAGACCCACAGAGACAATCATAGAGACAGACATACATACGAACGAACAGACAAAGCAAAAACAAACACAAAATACAAAGAGACAAACATTCAGAAGGACAGACAGACAGACACAGAGACAGGCAGACAGGCGGATAGACATACTGACAGACAGACACACAGATATAAAACTAGACAGACAGACAGACAGACACACACACACACACACACACACACACACACACACACCCACACACACACACACACACACACTTTGTTATATATCTCACTCACAGTTAGTATATGATATTGATGCTTCACTGACGTTTAATACACAGTGATTGCAATTGCAGGAATTGTAGCGTAGATGCAGGTCCATACGAGCATCGATTCCTGGCTGCCTTGCATCATAACTTATTTATACATGGTACATATTACACGTTCAATATCGCCATCCATCGATCATTAGCCGTATTTTGGTTAGCATCCGTAACAAACAGCTGTATAGACTATACCACTGGACGAGAGCATAATCAACTTCTGTATTGTTAAAACATTACCTGAAACTTCTTCACGTCTGTCAATCTACGTAATGTTATAGAACTTTACTCATCTGGCTTATTCATATTCTCATAGACAAGTTACAGACTTTGGAATACATGTAACAAACACGTCCTGCCTCACAAGTTAATATGTGTAAAGTTAAAAATGACAGCATGTCCTACTTCAGACAGTCACAGTGTAACTTACAGTCTGTCTTGTTCTAGTTCAGTCAATCTGCGTGAAGTTACCACACTACCACACTACCATGTTCTACCTTAGTCTACCTCAATTACGCCAAGAAAAGGATATGCCCATTTGAATCACTCGCCAGATATAACGTTATCAAAATCCTATCTCCGATATAGTGTTCAATCAATCTATGCGAATCAACTAAACTGTGAAAAGTTAACAGAAGTATCTGCTCTTCTGTGCTCCATTTGATCCAATTTCTCTAAAGTTAACCGACGTTTCCTCAACTGCGGATGCCAAAATAGGACGTTCCGTGACGAACTATGATAGACGAATGCAAACATTATATGCAACTGATATACGACGCATCGATTTTCTATAATGAACCTCCTCTAATCTTGTAGCTAATGTAAATCATTGTATCCCGCCTAAATGCCTCTAACATTAGAGAATGAATATCCTTTATTCGCTTGACATCATACGCATATTGAAGAATATTGTTCACGTTCAAAGCGCGACATCATTTTCATGCGAATCCATATTCCGTTAATGCATACTAGTGTAGGCAGGGAGGCGTCGATACTGCGCGGCGAAGCTATTGCTAAGTCTGTGTGACTATGTGATCGCTAAGCCACTAATTAAATCTGATCACGTTGATTGAGATTTCTTTATCCAAACCACGGCGTATCACAGCAAACTGGGTCACTGCTTAATATAAACGTCTAAAGGAAATGACGGATTCCTAGTCAATGGGGGAGAAATTAATATGGATTTATTTACGGTTTAACTGCTTTATCTGACTACGCGTGTTAAACGTGCACCAATTGTCCCGGGTAACCGGTTTAGCTGCTACAATGGGAAAAGGAAAAATCACAACATCCGGTCAGTTGCCACATGCGTCTAGAGCAGATTGACGACCATAGGGAGAGCTCTCATTGTACAGCAATCTGACAGGCCCGCTGTGTTCCTGACACCCCAGTGTACGGCGGGAAAGCGCATCCGCCAGGTATTGTGCATATCTGACCAATAGCAGTCCTATGTTCATCTGAAGATCATTCGATAAGACCTCCGTGCATAGCTATCAGTATTGTATAGGCTTCTAGTATACACGCTTCTGATGATATGACGTTACTCGAACTAGGGTTGATGTAATCATAGCCATAACCAAACAAACCATAACCATCGACAATACATTGGTTCTGAAATAGAGACATACTTAATTTAACCAAAGTAATGGCAACCAAATACCCAGATCAGTATAATGTCTAGTTAGTGAGATATCGGCATCTATCTAGTCAGATGTCCTGAACATTCAAGGTCCTGAATGCGGGGTGTTGGTAAACTTACGCCAGCTTTTGAATTGACACACACTTTAGCAGATTGGTACCACTAGTCCGCGTGCTACAAAACCCGCTTAATTCTAAGCACAAATTTGTTCCATAAGCGGCCCCACTTCTGGCCAACGCGCTGTGCCGATATATGGAGCCACAACCTCTCATTAACAACACTTGCTGAATTGCTAAAAGCGGATCTGATTCCTGATTTATTGTCCTTATTATGATATGAGATGTAACTATCCAACGCAGCTACGCTACCTCCCCTCCTAGCATCTATAATTTATACCTGTCTATCTTTGGTGGTAATGTGATAGAATACCTGAAGAGTTGTGAAAATATCCTACTTAACATAACTGAAGAGAAGTTGAAGAAGACGTCGGTGAAAGTGCAGTTGGCTACTATATGAAACCCAGTAATGAAGTTAATGAAGTTATGTTTTTCACAGTAGTTTCTTCTGAAGAAGAAGCGGAAAATGTCTTCTCTGAACACCACATCCGCCGTGATGCGAGGGTTAATGTCTTTCTTAATGTCGCATTAGTCCGCTCTATTATCTCAACAACGTGCATTAATTGCTACAAGGAACGGAAGCAAGGGCAGCGCCCACGCCGAGTGATGTCAGCGTATGTCATATGATGTCAGGGTCGCCGCGCCTAGGGGTGAGACAGGGCGGTGTAACGTGACACACGTGGGCTAGTCCACCACGCAACACCGGCCATTCTGATGAATGTCAAATTCATTAACATCTTACAGACTGGAACACAATGTCGAGATAATGTGCAGGAATTTAGCAGAAGAGGTGCAATTATTGAAGGGAAAGGGAGGGGGAGGTAGGGGAAGGCTCACTGGTAGTACAATACAATTAATTTGACTTCAGAACCAGTGATCCGGAGTTCGAGCCTGGCCTGGGGACATGGTTTCAATACATGTGTGTTATATTGTCAGTACAGTAATTATAATATTATCACCGTTATTCCCCAGTGCACACCTGCGGTTATCGTTGTGGTAACACTCGGCATTCGTTTGCATATATCTTTACCATGCAGTGATCAAGGTTTATAAGTGAAATAGTCCTGAAAGCGGATGTGTACGCCATTTAAAATGAATGTCATCGAAACCTGGCATATCGCCTGCTTAGTTTGCACGCTGGTCCTTCAGTATTGCGTCAACCGCTTACTGATGAAGTGTGACGAGCGTATACGAGGGGCTGAACACACATATGTTGGACTGCTGCAAACTGTACATACATGTATTGGACTGCTGCAATCAGTAAACCCATGTATTGGACTGTTGCAAACAGTACAAACATGTTTTCAGCAGCTGCAAACAGTACACACATGTATTGGACTGCTGCAACCAGAACATACATGTATTGGACAGCTGTAAACAGTACAAATATGTATTGGACAGCTGCAAACAGTACACACATATGTTGGACTGCTGGAAACAGCACATACATGTATTCAGCAGCTGCAAACAGTACGCACATGTATTGGACTGTTGCACACTGCTTGAAACTGCATTAAACTGCTGCCAACTGTATTGAACGGCTCCAAACTCTATTGGACTGCTGCGAACTCTATTGGACTGCTGCTAAGTGTGTTGGTCTACTGGGAACTGTATTTACCTTATAAATACGTTGTTGGGACTATTGACACTTGCATAGAACTACTGGAAGCTATATCTAATAAGTTGAACTACGGGACGCCTCATTGCTGGCTGTCGTCTTGTTCTCCTGGCATCATCACCGACGTCTGTATACAACTATACATCCCTTCGTGTACTGTAGCGGCCAGTTTCCACTCGTGTCGTACTCACTTGTTCCCATGACTGTCGTACTGACGTGTTCTTAGGACTGTCGTACTGACGTGTTCCTAGGCCTGTCGTACTGACGTGTTCTCAGGACTGTAGTTCTGGCATGTTCCCAGGACTGCCGTTCTGGCGTGTTCCCAAGACTGTCCTACTGACGTTTTCCAAGGACTGTTGAACTGACGTGTTCCCAATAATTTCGTTCTGGCGCGTTCCCCAGACTGTCCTACTGACGTGTTCCCAAGACTGTCGTGCTGACGTTTTCCCAAGATTGTCCTACTGACGTGTTCCCAGTTCTGTCCTACAGACGTGTTCCCAGTTCTGTCCTACTGACGTGTTCCCAGTTCTGTCCTACTGACGTGTTCCCAGTTCTGTCCTACTGACGTGTTCCCAGGACTGTCGTCTGACATATCGCGTCATCACCGCTCTTCAAGCTGACATAGGCTCTGTGCCAGCAAGATGACGCTGTAGTTGTCGGCGTGGTTGTCGGTGTAGTTTTCGATGCTGCAATGTGGGCCATTGGTTCTTTGTGAAAACAGAATGAAGAGACTCATAAGTGTCGTCATCATGATGTGTATTTGAATTGTCAAATGGCTGACCGTGCTGATATCAGTCTCCTGCATGTCAGGAATCTCACTTTCTACAATAACTGTTTGGTATTCAGTGAATATAGCTCGGCTGTTTGACGATATCAATCTTTTCAAAAGAGACGAACGAAGGATAGTGTTTACCACACAAATCATTATTCAATCATTGAAGCAGAAATACGCTTATGAAGATTCTCATATGACGTCGGTGTATAATACGCCGGGCATTCTCACCGTGAGAGCATATGTATGCTATGCAAATACAACCGTTATCGATGGCAATACATTGTAGAACTAGAATTAGATCAAGCGATATTTAGAGCAACAAATACCGTACTAGATATATTTGGATCTCATACAAGCGATATTTTCTTCGCAGACATAGCATATAGGGAAATCCAATTACCTCTGCGACGTTCGTTGAAGGGCAAAACATACTACTCTTATTATGTTAAGGACTGGTGCTGGACGCATTATTAGTTTATCTTTCCCGATACCGTAGGGAGACACAAAAGCCACGGCAAATGGGTCGTCGTAAGAGACTTCATCCGTCTACAAATCTTCCATTTATATATTGATATCCCCTTATTAAGCCGTCTTCTAATCACGCTAACCAAAGTGTGCATTCAAGAGCATTCGAGTGCATTCAAGAGCAATCACACTCAAGTTTCCTAGTTTCCATAGAAATCTGAACTCTCTATTTCCTGAAGGAGACCATTGAGAGTTGAATCAATTCTAAAATGAGGTATGTCCACCCACGTATAGACGACCAACACGGTAGATATGCACTAGCAGAGAACAGCTGTAGTATTGGATGCTTATGTAAACCTGGCATAAAACTGGCGGAGGTCTGACGGAGGTGTGGAGGAGGTGTGGCGAGAATTAGAACCTAGTCTGCCGTCGTCGACTTCAATCCTCGCAGTAAGCCATCATCCAGGGGTCGGCAGCGGGAGCGGAACATTATACATACATATGTGTAGATGAACGCATGTATGTGTCTATAGATGTCCGTGAAGGCTTGTGATGACCAACTTTACTGCTTGTTATTAAGATCCAGTTTTAGGCCGGAACAGACTAGCATAACCTAAGCGCCGTGAAGACAATTATGACGTGCAGCTATGGTAATCTACAGAGACGGTGCAGGGGAATATGACGCTGATATGACGTGAACAGGAAGTGCAGAGCCTCGATATGGCTAAAGTCGATGGCAAACACCGGACATGCACAACCACATAGTGGCACTTTTAGTATATTAGTGTCCTGACATCAATCCTGCTTCTAATATACGCTGGGACCTGTCTGGAAGGTTTCCCTGATGACATCATATCATGATATTCCCATACCAATCAAATTGCCGTTACTTATAAGTTTTAGAAATATATGTCCACGTCATTAATGATCATAGCTCACTCTGTTACATAGTAACTTAATTGTACCGGTAATGTTTACGCTCCTTTTATACGAGTTGATAACACAGTTTTCAGTCGGTACTTCTTGCCAATGTCCGTAACATTTGTTATTGTTTACGGAAAGTGACGAGTGATATCGAATGGTGCCATATATCTCGAATGAGTTGTAGATGGAGACCTTGAATCTCTGTCCGAGTCGGTATTCTAGCAAGGGCGAACTATCTGGACATTTTCCAAGAGTATAACCGACGTCTCCACACACACCAGGGCGAATCAAGGGGTTCCGACATATTTACCTATCGAGAATCAATCTCGACCCCGCGTCGTGGTAGTACGTACTGAGATAATCACGGGCATTTAGGGGTCCCCTACCCACTCATTAGTAATTAGTAACGAGATCTTCGACACTTACACCACCGCCAGGCACATAGCACGTGCTCAAAGTAGTCCCAGAGTCGTCGAACCTGCTGATCAGACAGTGTAGGGCACTTCCATTGACCTCCCAGGACACTTCCATTGACC
The DNA here is from genome assembly GCA_032361185.1 of Lepetodrilus ovalis. NCBI lineage: Eukaryota > Metazoa > Mollusca > Gastropoda > Lepetellida > Lepetodrilidae > Lepetodrilus > Lepetodrilus ovalis. The sequence continues at coordinate 4,531 of JAUTBQ010171959.1, read as the reverse complement.
TCCCACTGCGAGTCATTACTACAAATGAAGAGCCATCATCATAACGAAATCAGATGCTAACCTTTATAAACTATGAAGAGCGACCAGATTGAACATGACATATTATAGATGTACTGGTATAGTATCTGGATGAATGGACGAACTGACTGATAAACTAAAGTGCATACATACATAAACGTACGTATTCGCACACATTCAGTCAATTAAGAGTATGCATGTGCAAACACACGCGCGTACGCACACACACAAACACACGCAATAATGGCTAGTAATCGACGCACGTACAATCTATATACATGTATATATTATACAACACAAAATATCGTACAACACACTATCGCACAACAAGAACTATCGTACAATACTCATTATCGTACAACAGACTATCGTACAACACAAACTATCGTACAACACAAACTATCGAACAACACAAACTATTAAACACAAACTATCGTACAACACAAAATATGTTACAGCACAAATGATCGTACAACACAAACTATAATACAATACAACATATCATGCAATATCCACTATCGTACAACACGAACTATCGTACATCACGAGCTATCTTACAATACGGACTATCAACACAAACTATCGTACAATACAAACTCCGTTCTTCTAACTACATGTATCCATGCAATGTTCTATTCACTGTAATTCCGAGCCGTGGCTGTAATGCACTGTATTTGAATGAGGCTCTGCTAGTGAGGTATCACGGTCATACTTCTATTTAGATCGTAGTTCCTTGCAGTTAGTTCTTAAACCATCGAACCGTATTCAAATATGATTAATATTTCACATGAAATAGAAAATACTTGAGTTTACGACAGTAGACGTCCTTTAAATTGAATGTGTATTTGTGCGTCTTTATCATTACACGCTGGACGTTATGTATTACTTCCCGACACAGCAGTCAAGCAGTATTATAAGCATCACACGTCTTAGAATGTCGCGGCAGTATCGCCATATCAATGGCTGTTTGTGAAATTCAGAATATTCGATAAAATATCACAGATGACAATCCAAGTAGAGAGATCCCAATTCAGCTGCCAACTAGCCATATTAAAGGTTATTATTATCTATATTATATTCCGTCAGTCTACATACTTAATGCTTAATAGGCTATAACACTCAATGTTATATTTGTCTGATATAAATTTAGGTTGCAAGGACGTCTAAAACATGCAGAAGTAGACCACACCGAAGTATGTAACTCAATACCATATGTCGATTATTTATACACACACAACCACACACACACACACACACACACACACACACACACACATACACACACACATACACGAGTTACATGGGCGATATTTACAAGTATGTTGCATTATGTTTAATATAGACTGCACTTTAACGATGTATTAATTAATATTACACTAATAATTCACTCACTTACTGATTCATTCACTCATTCACTCACTCACTGATTCACACACTCACTCACTCACTCAATCTGCATAACCATGTGCTACATATCGCTACTATTCAATTAGTACATATAAAACACATGAACTAAATTAGTATTAATGTCACAGGCCCTGCCGATCCTGGGATTCGAACCCGAGTCCAACGCTCTGCCGACTTAGCCAAAGCGGTAACCCCGCTGACCAAGATCAGTAGGAACATCTTATGTCACGCCCTGCTACATTAACGTTAGTAAACATGTGCAATGTTAGTGTACGAGTAGTCGAGTACCAGTTGCATATCTGAGATGAAGTCAAATAGTGTCAGCTAGGGGTACCAAATGAGTGATCATCAGAAAGCCAAACGAACGCAGTCAAGATGCCGTCAGTATGTCAAACCCCAGACTTGGCAATGCTGGAATAAGGTGACCCACTGTCATAACTGAGCCCGCGTTCGGACGTACTTTTCGGCTTCTTATCACTGGCATAGTACGTACACGTAGGGATATAAAGAACCATCAGACCAGATATAAGTAAACATGCCAGAGACGTCTAGGAGTCTCTAAAGTACAGCGTCGTTTAGTTAAATGGAGGAGTAACACATCTGAGTGAGTCTCGAAGCTGTCTCAGAAAGTAATGAAACATCGCCATTCGCACTCGTCTGACCGCCGACAGTCCAGAAGGAACGACTATACACGGGTAGTGGTAAAACATCATCGTGCATCATTCCGCCTCCAGAATAAATTGATGGGCTTGTTCATCTGAAGCACGTTCGATGTTCACCACGCGTCGTTCCAATCCCGCAATGTCATGGTTCGAATAGGAATCACTCCAAGTAATAACGGGACACGTGACTCGTCCGTCTATATACAGCTGGCATAATGGATATTGCACGATAGTTCCGTATTATGTAACGCGGATACGATATCGATCATGGATGATATTACATCACGGAATGCCTCATTATCCTTTCTTCAATGGTTTTATCCAATAATTATTTCGACGCATTCGTTTTTGTTTTTTTACAATCAATTGCTATTTTCCGCAGGCATATGCATGTGCATGCGAATTGATAGAGACACAAACGCATCTTTAATAAACTATAATAACTACAGTTGCTAGGCGTATCCAGGGACATCCAGAACAACAGTTCCAGCACGGGTGGTGACCTGAACAATAGTCCGACATCGTGCAGCATTGTGCATAGGTGTGCAACTGTACTAATGCATATGTAAATACATGCAGTATACATGCCAATATTACGCATTTACACACATAAGCACATTTACATCAGGAGTAAACTTGTAATTCGTCTGGAGGTCATGCACATGCATGTTCACACGTGTGTAGATTGGTGTCATGCGAACGCATATAACACAATACCACACTGATGCTGTTCGAAATTTCAAAGCATACATTCACAGCTATTAATGCTAGTTTGGGACCGATTTTGAGATAATAATGCAAAGTACATTAATGTGGCACACGTGCCATCAATTTTGTATCTTCAGTTAATTTTTTTGTACAGCTTCATTGCACGAAAAGAACATTCAGAAAATGCTCTATAATCATGCACTTACATGAAATATTCATGAAACAGAGTTCAAATGAACACGAAATATGCATTACATATGTTAATACATATACATGAAACTTAGTGCAAATGCACATGATGTCAACACTAGTCATACACGAAACAAACATTGAGACAAATCAAACACATAATAATTGACTTATCAAAGAAGAATTAAACAAAGATGAATCAAACAATAAACACAATTTGAGAAAATAAATACGGAGGCCAAATTAACCGCATGTAATTTGGAAACATGAACAAACTATGAAATAAATATGAATCGCTCTTTAAACATTCATGAAACACACACGCACAACAAGATCGTATAACAGAATGGCATAACAATACCTGAAACTGACGTTAATAATACTTTAAACATACACAGAATACGCATACAGCGGGAGATATGACGTTCATACATGCATGCAATATTCATGAGCCGCAGATAAGAAGACAGGAACTATTCATGAGTCATGCAAACGAAGAAAACGTACTTGTTCCGTGTTGAGTAACCCTTTGACTATCTGGACAAATACTATTTCCCTATAGTCAGATTAATACGGTATTAGTCGTACATAAGTTGATGATAACTGTCATGCTACACTGCTCGTTCATCCTATATGACATGCGCGTATTGCGTCCAGTAAGGTGTATGTTACTATTTAGTACGGTGCATGTTACTATCTAGTACGGTGTATGTTACTATCTAGAACGGTATGTGCTACTATCTAGTACGGTGTATGTTACTCTCTAGTACGGTGTGTGTTACTATCTAGTACGGTGTATGTTACTATCTAGTACGCTGTATGTTACTATCTAGTACGGTGTATGCTACTATCTAGAACGGTGTATGTTACTTTCTTGTATGGTGTGTGTTACTATCTAGTATGGTGTTTGTTACTATCTAGTATAGTGTATGTTACTATCTAGTACGATGTGTATAATATGATGTATGTTACTATCTAGTACGGTGTATATTACTATCTAGTACGGTATATGTTACTATCTAGTACCCTGTATGTTACTATCTAGTACGGTGTATGTTACTATCAAGTACGGTGTATGTTACCATCTAGTATGGTGTATGTTACTATCTAGTATGATGTATGTTACTATCTAGTACGGTATATGTTACTATCTATTAAGGCATATGTTACTATCTAAAATCAAGAAGGGTGTGTGTTACTGTCTAGTACGGTGTGTGTTACTGTCTAGTATACTATCTAGTACGGTGTGTGTTATTATCTAGTACGGTGTGTTACTATCTAGTAAGGTGTATGTTACTATCTAGTACGGTGTATGTTACTATATAGTACGGTGTATGTTACTATCTAGTATGTTGTATGTTACTATATAGTATGGTGTATGCTACTATCTAGTACGGTGTATGTTACTATCTAGTACGGTGTATGTTACTATCTAGTATGTTGTATGTTACTATCTAGTATGGTGTATGCTACTATATAGTACGGTGTATGTTACTATCTAGTATGTTGTATGTTACTATATAGTATGGTGTATGCTACTATCTAGT
>JAUTBQ010171948.1:0-11681 GCA_032361185.1 Lepetodrilus ovalis | reverse complement strand
ACCAGGAAATAACAACTTTTGGGTGTACAAATCAAACGTAAATAGTCTCAGACTGAAATTTGTTTGGTCATTATCTAAGTCTATCAAACGTGATTGTATGCCTTTAAAATAATATACTAGTATTCTATATACGTAACTGGATTAGCTATCTTCGAGAACATTGGGTACATGATAAACTAAAGCATATGTTCGTAAACAAGAAGGGTGTGACCACCGCCACCCCACGTGCCCACACTTCCCGGACCCACCGCTGACATTAACTAGCTGTTGCACATATCTCCTGATGTCTATCTACTAGATTTGCATTCATCCTTGCTTCAACAGTGTCGTGTATGTCTTTCAGTTTAATTTTTGTTTCATAACATAATCTTAAGATCCACGGTTATTAAAACTCTATCATAATATTATATTTATAAAAATGCTCTTTTAGTGGTTATATAAATATGAGTGATAGACATATGCCTGTGGTTGAAGCAAATAATTTATCATGGACTAAGCTCATCAGCTGCCAAGCTGTCAAGCTGTCTAGCGGAGTGGTGTAAAACAACGCGTACGTATTTCTGAAACAGCATCTCATCAAAAAGCTCTATCGCTAGTCATACTCATTAATAAATTACCTCTGGCAGCTTTCCTGTCATGTTGAGCGACGATTTCCCCAATATGAGACAAGCTGTCAAAGCAAATGAGAGTTTCTGTTTCTGAGACGTCCCTCCGGGCAGTCACTCCATCAAAGCCGCTCTCTCGTCAGGCGGTGGCGCGGGGGGTGGGGACTGCGAGTGTGGAGGGTGGGGGGAAGGGGACGATACGGTCTGTGTCCTACTGATGACAGTTGTCGGGGGGCCGATCCTTGGCTTATACACCAAACGTAGCTTCATTATGATTTGCAATGCATTTGCTTGACAAGTAGTTAATAGTAATACCTGAAGGACGTCCTCAATCGCCAGTCAGCTCATTAATTAGCAGTTGCTAAACAGAAGCAGGAAGTTGTCTAGGACTTATTAAGATAACCAACAACCTGTTGGGCGATCTAATGACGTACTGTTATACAACTGTAAGAATCATTAATATTATTTTCCTGCTTGTACTGTCACAAGTAAAATAAAACAAGAATGACTGGATATGAGGAGGGCTGGACATTAAGCTACTCTAAATGCCACTCATAGATATTTTTTAATTTTAATTTACAAAGAAAGAAAAGAGGGTAATATGGCAGACTTCCCGTATATTAGCAGGTACGTTTGCACTAGATGTAATGCACTTCCCTTACTTGCTTGCTATCGATGTCTTAATTTAATTCCACAAGGTGTTCACTAGGGTTCACATCTACGTCTGCTTTGATTTAAACATACATGTACATGCAATTTATTCTTCAGTAAAGAATTGAGAAAAAGTGTAGTCTAACTTACAAAACACGCTCCAGTCAATCTATGCCTGTGGCTATTGACAGTTGTGATCATTTTGATTCCCACCAATGACGTATATATCTCACGTTATTCCATCTTAACTAAATAAATGTTATATAATTTCTTTGGAATGACAGGATATCACTCATCGATTACAATTCCCATTCACTGAATTCAGCATATGCTTTCAATGATTCGGGGGCGTCCAGTGTACAGTAGCAATCGTGACTAAATTACACGGATATCTTCGAGACAGGTTTGCAAAGCCATTTCAAAATTAACTTTCCATCAGCATTCACCCATACAGTCGTCTTTACCGATTCACCCACAATGTGTTGGGTAACTAACTAGTACCTTGAGACGGAGGTATACCGTTTAGAACTATATTACGACTGAACAAAAATCGCAGTTTAAAAGCGCTGCATATTTTCAATGCATTTCCACGTCGGGAGTTTCCTCCCCCGTGCGATTAGATTACTCTACCTGCTAACGTGGTCGGATAAGTATCGCACGAGATCGCTTTCATGTCGCCGACTAATTGTCAGAACTGTCACCGTTGAGATGTCCGCTCTTTCACTGCCCGAGTCTCAATCTGTTTTCAAACACCCCTACTTGTACTAGATTGATTGATAAGCTGCTCAATGCCTCGCCATGGCTTTTGATGTGCCCGGCCAACTCTCGGGGCACAATTTTCGATTGAAGGGCATTCCTGTATTTCCTTACAGCCCGACCAATACCCCCCTTCTCTTTCCCCTTCTCTCGCTCCTCTTACACAGCACGCATCGCCATGCTCCTGGCTTAAGCCAAGCTCGCTCCCCTACAACTCTTAGTCAGGTCTGCTATGCCACCACGGCCCTTTGGTCTCCTTTCATCTTTTATTTGCCTCTTTACAAAGTATACATTAACAGCACGCGGTGACATAAATCAAGCTTGATTGACAGACAGGCCATCAAAATGATTGATGGCCGGGGCATGAGGTGACGTCTGGCTAGCTGCCAAGTAATTATGAAGTCTCTCGCTGATTGGCTGATTGTTCACACCGAGCTATTCATCACTCAGAACATTTATCAAAGCCCGACGTCATGTCGCCCAGCTCGTCCAATCACAGCGTGGTGTCGGCCCTTATTTACGATTTCATTGGCGGGCGGCAAAGCCGTTTCATCTTGATGTAATTCACAAGTGTTGTCTGCTCGTGTTCGCCGTGTTGTCTTGTTGGGCGGCATGTTTCAATAAAACTTGTGCGGTTCGCTTAACGGGGTTCACAGAGTGATTGACAGGCAGCTCGGGGAGACGGCAAAAGCGACGCTTTGTTAGTCAGTCATACCGGAGTACGGAGACCAGCGACTAGGGAAACTACACAACAGCGTCTGGCCGTTTTGTATTCTTGCTGTTTAACACCACATTTAGAGGATTTTCCCATGATATGTTTTAATATTTGTGATTGTGCTTTGCGATCTACGTAATACATGTGATCTGTGGTGATTCCCTTGTTACGTGTTGGATCATTACCGAACCTGATGATGTTGACCTCCAGTTCTCAGTATCTCCACCCGGACTACCTTCAACCATTACCCACAACAGTAAGTTTACCAGGAATCGAGACAATACTTTGATTTTTAAAAATAAATAATGCAATTTTTATGTTCAAATTATCCATATTTTGATCATTCTCTTCGTCTTTAAAACCGAGAATACTCTTACTTAAAAACGGTAAAGCACGTTATAATATTTATTTCGGTTGTACTCGAGTAAGATGAATACACGTGTGTTGTTAATATTGCGTAAATCTAGTATTTATACAAGTTTTATAAGTGGACGCTCGCTGTTGTAGCAGTCGCCCTTTAAGAGATACCGTTAGCCGTAGCTAGCAGTGAACAGCTAAGCCAGCTGCTAGCCGATATGTGTGTAACTAGGCCTAGCTCACAGTCGATTCGGTCGATACACAGGAAACCGCCCTCGTTCTCTCTCTCAATGAGCTTCACTTAGACTTCGACACAAACAAATATGCCCAACAAATTAGATATTTTCTCTCCTTTTGTGATTTTGATGATACATTTCTTTTAAAGATTTGTTTGTCACATCGGGATTTTTTTTCTTTCTAGATCAAAGATCTTGCTCTTAAAGTTTACTGTATGGATTGACACGATTTAAACTTGAATGGAATACGTTGCAACTATTTAGAATAATACATTTAGTAAATGATATGCATCGATCAAACAATATTTATATGGAAAATCATGCTATTTTCTTTCCCACGTTATGGCTGTTTGCTGAATCCAACGGTTATGGTGATACAACGATAATACACATGTTTTTCGCCCATGTTAGATAACACTATCCTTTATTAGATACACTATCAGTTTTAATGAAGAGAACTTCAATAGCGGATTACTAACACCTTTGTCTAACAGATAGCAACTTGTCCTATCTAACAGCTGTCTAGTACCGGTATGTCTAATTCAACTTGTTCAATGGCATGAACACGAATCAAGTGGTATTATTGTGATATGCTATCTAGTCGATTACAGGGTGTGCCCCATTGTCAGAAAGGCAAATGATGTACAATTTTCAGACGAGGATGGCAACTAATGCTTGTGTTTAGATAATGGACACCTTACATTTATGTGTATTTAATTCAGACGGTAGAAAACATAAACCATTGGTGCTGTTGCATACGACCAAGGATTATACTATCCAAAGTAAAGGCAACGCCAAAACTGGTATTTAATTTGAGTATGAGACATAAAGTACAAATTATTAGACCATCAATAAAGTAAATTCCAAAGGTGAATCAACTTAAACCAGTTTTAAATAAGTTTAAGACAGATTAGTATCGTCAACGCTTTCAAATAACACGAATAAGGCAACACATGGATTTATGGATATCGTAATATTTTATTTTATTGCAAAGTTACACTTGTAGGTGTATATTAGTTAGAAAAACGTTAATATTAAGTAACCTTTGACCTGTCTCTATGGACACTCCTAGTAGTATCGGGTCCAGATCTGGAGCAAGACGCGACCTCTGACGCTCAGATGAACATTAGACATCCTCACGCTAGTCACGTGGTTATGTACAAAAGCTAGCTGGTGCCACTTGGCAGCTTTTAGTCTTCATTTGAAAGGTCACATTCCGTCGTTTATTACGTACGTTAGACAAGTTGGTAATATATCAAGTATTTTTCAAATGTTTCCAATGACAGACGTACGGTACGCAGTATATTAGTTCACAATTCGACTCTAATGTGCTTGTAAATTATTGCATGCATTAATTCACATGCTATACGACATGTACAATGACAGCTAGTGACAGCTGTTATATGTTGCTTAGATCTATACGATCTATTGATTGCATTGCATCACCTAGCCAGTATATCACAACCTGTAGTGTATAGTTACTTACATAGTACGTAGTCAGATTTGCATTAGCCTGCGGGTACTAACTAATCAGTAAAGCAATGTCGTTATATACACACACTTCATGTGGGAATCGCATCGATTTACGACTGTCGTTATATTGACAATGCATAAGGATAATGTTGACACATCCTATCACAAAGCGAGAAGAGCAAGGTTCTCCCGTCACTGCTTTGACGTCAGTCTCGTCACTCGTGGGGTGTCGTTTACGATCATCGATCGATATTCGATGAATTCTTTAAAACATTTATTCGTTACATAGTAGGACGAGTTTATGTCTTGTTTTCACTATACTGTTTACACTATGTATATTCTGGTCTTTTATAGGAATATCTTTATTACAATGTTCATATTTCAAATACATTTACATCAATAATTGTTAATGGACTTGGAATTTGAAAAGGGTCACTTGTTATAACCAAAATGAGAATGATCGAAAACCGATTTTATGCTACTCCATTTCCACTCTTCATAGATATCTACAGAATACATTTATCGATTGTATTACAACAAAGGACAATGTTTCCTATGTGATTTATGATTTCCCCACACACCTAATGGTACACATGGTAAATATTGAATACTCTTTAAATAGTTGCATTATCTAAGTTTTAGGAAAACACCAAACGTATTATTTTCAACCTTTATGAAATACCTTTGAAACGATGGTCCATGACAGCCATTTCCTGGACTAATGGATAAGTAATTCCTTTACAACTTTTGAAAAACCAAAATTGATCGTGTTGAAAACACATGGAGAATACATTTAGACGAAACCTATGAATAGTTTTACATCAACGTACTGAACGAAAAATCTAATTTGACGCATCGCTAGCAATGAATGAACCATTTCCAGTGATCATACGGAGCTTGTAGGACGATCAGACGTAGTGTAAACATAGGTTTGCTGTGTATTATTTTGAGTATATGTCTATCAGGCACATAAATAACTATTATAATTCCATAAAGCCTTCGAAAAGAAAGTCCAAATGTAATAGTGTTATTGTCTGTTATTTTCGTTAAGTCACATCAAAGAAATTATGTATGTATGAAATATAATTGTATTTTATATTTGATTATGACCGACAAACTCGTATCCCAAAACGTCATGTGTGGCAGGGGTTATTATCGTATTGTCTTGAATATTGACAGACATTTAAGCCATATTATCTATTTCACTGTTACTTCTCATTTGTATTCTAATATAAGAATTGTTAACTACTGTTATTTACCTATTATACAAGCATTCATATAACTATAGAGAACAGTATATATTATATATGGAGTTTGTTCAAATACATACCATGACATGTATAATGAGCATTGAGGTTCAGTTATCCTGCTAGTAATATAAATCAACTAAAATTGATATTAATTAGTATTACATGTTAGTGAAGAAGCAGGTATCCTTTCCTAAAACAGATGTAGGAAAATATTAAAAAAAAATTACTGAAATTTATATTATTTTCTTTTGGTATGACCATACTATATACTGTTCAAACATTGATAAGAAAACAATTACTTCGTGCGTTTACATTGACCACAAATGTTATTACCTTGGTTGCATAGTCTACAGCTAAAACTAGAGAAGGCGTCAGCCCAACAGATCTGGGCGTGAAGTTTGTCAATGCTTGTTAAATTATTATTGAAAGCCCATTCTTTTTTTATTCTAACAAATGTTTCGTCCTATTTTCAGCTCGACGCTAAAAAGAGTCCTCTGGCATTATTGGCACAGACATGTTCGAGTATTGGGAAGGATACTACCCCGTCCAAACCCATCATCCCACCTCTAGAGAAGAAAGATTCTGAGAAGTCTCTGGACAAATCATCTGACCACAAGAGACCGGCTTCTTCCGAGGACAGACGAGATTCCGGGAGAGACTCAAAACCAGGCTTCCGTACTGTGCCTCCCAAAGAAATTCCACCCCTTGTGCCAATTTCTAGTGGATCTAGTGACAAACACAACAACTCGGCCAACGACAGTGGTAAAAGCAGCAGCGAGAACACAGCTGTTAGCAATGCTATCACGCGCCCAGTTTCCTCAACTGGTTCCACTTCCAGTGGACACTGCTCAGCGAGAGGAACAACAGAGAAGGGAGACCACTCTGATATGCCTCGATCCTCGCACTCAATCTCGCCACAGCATTGCAAGTCCAGCAGTATTCACACGGCACCAATCCTGCCCACGCCTAACAATCTCGCCAGCTTGAAGCCACCCATGTCCCACCCTTCCTTGTTGGGAGGTTTGCCTACTGCACCCCACCTGGCCTACTCGACCTTGCCCCTGATGGGCCACCCGGGCCTACACGTAGACGTTCCTAATACAAGCCCAGGCTTCCACACCTCACCACTGGCTGCTCACGTTAGTCTATCTGCAGCAGCAGCTGCTGCTCAAAATTCGGTCCTAAAGGCTAGTGCTGGAGCCACCTCGGCGCTCTCTCCTTATATCGCATATGCAAGAGTTCGAACACCATCAGGAGCAACCACATTGGTGCCAGTGTGTAGAGACCCTTACTGTACCAACTGCCAACTGACATTACAGAACTCTCATCTGTCGGCTACGTGTACAGCGCCCGGGTGTTCACAGTGTGCTCATGAGAAATCGCTAACTAGTTTATCCACTGGACTTGGACTTCCAGGATCCTCAATGTCCCTCTTGCCATCTCTCTCCGCCGCCAGTGCATCTGGACTACAATCTCTTCATTCCCTGTACCCATCTAGTGCCCTAGGCACCCCGCAGGGATTACCGTATATATGTAACTGGGTGGCCGGAAGCGAGTACTGCGGCAAGCGCTTCACAACTTCAGAGGAACTTCTGCAGCACCTGCGAACCCATACCTCGAGCGTAGAGGCCTCGTCTCTCGCTGTCAGTTACGGACTCGGGTTGCCATCGGCGCTGTCGCTCTGTCACGGACACTATCCAGCACCCGCTCCCCTCAGTCCCAACTCTCTGAGAAGGAGCTACCCCACGAGCCTCAGTCCCGTCTCCAGTCTGTTGGGTGCCAGCAGGTACCATCCGTATAAGTCTCCGCTCGGGAGTGTCCCCTTAAACCCGGCACAGGCTTACCCGGCGCTGTCGCCCTACTACTCCCCGTACGCTCTCTACGGGCAAAGAATCGGCGCCGCTGCGGTTCCATGACTAGACGGGGCCTATTACACGGGCCCTCCACCAATGTAGAACCAACTCCCCAAGCCATGACGATTTGTATTTCCAAATTCAAACGTCGAAGATGATTCGACATACGTGCAAGACTTGGCTCAATGTGTGATAACCTTTTTCTTTTCCACAAGCAACGAGGTGTGATTTTGAGTGAACTTGGGTCCGACTGAGTTTTTTAAAACTTTGCTGTGCTACACTACACGTGTGTTGACGACAATGACGTGGACATGGTGTGATGGAGACCGACTGCCACCAAACTCGAACACGGCGGCTAACAGGACGACTCGACATGTTGTTCGAGTGTGTCTGACAATACTGGAACCCCAGCCCAGTCTCGCTGAATGGACAATGCCACTTCTTCTTATGCGGGACAAACCTCGACAAATCATTGTTTTGTATTGCTCGACGTGTAGAAATGAATGGAATGACGATAAATATATTTATGGAACTTGAGAGCAAAATGAGTGCTATTCTTTCAATTAAATCGTATACTCTCTCTCACTCTCTCTCTCTCCCTCAGTACCCGATCTCTTTGTCACGTGAGCTGCAGTTTCAAGTCTTTACAGTATGCAATGATTGACTGATATCTCACTCCTATACTTTCTACACTTTTGCCCCCACATACCTCTCCTTTCTACCACCACTCCCTTTGATTTCTGCCCACTGGATATTGAATGTAATAGCCTCACAAGGGTGCTGAGAATCGGTTATTAATTGTATGTGCGAAAAAATGTGTATATGTCTGAAATGTGTTGTTTATTATTAAATTTTATATGCATTGAATGCATTCATCAAATTCACTTGTCAGTTATTTTATTCAAAACAATTAGCATTAGTGGATTCTGTGCAATAAGCAATACATGCACACAGTTTTTCATGCCAAGGACACGTATTATTGGAACAAAAACGTTCAGTTATTTATTCCAAATAATCGTAATATATAATAGATGGCTTTTATTTACTTTTCTAAATACGTATTATTGGAACAAAAATCTTCAGTTATTACATTCAAAACCATCGACAAAATGGGTTCTATTGAATAATCTATATACACTACGTATTATTGGAACAGACAACAAGTAGAGGTCATCCTCGGAAACAAATGACCATTGATGTTCAATAGGCAATGACCTTGAGGATGAAAGCAGTACATGTATACTGATTTACTACTTCTGTCAACTCGTTCAGTTTTCTCACACACACAAGAGTACACACACACCTTTACGCAAACGACCCTAGAAATATCTGTTTTTTTTAATTGTTGTATAATCAATATCTCCTGAAGGGTAGCCAAACAGACCTGAGTAATATCGTGACTTGCTATCTCGGCTATTTAAAAGTTTAGCTGCGGGGTATTGCTAAACGCATTCGAATAAACTACTTAACTACTGTGTACTATAGTGCATTATAGGTTCATACTAAAGCGTATAGGACATTTAATTATTTAAAAAAAATATGTTGGCCAAATACAATTATTGTCGCTATGGATACAGACTGAACAATGTGTTTGCTATCATTTAAATTATTTAATTTGATAATGTTGACACATGGAAATATTTTCTATATTACTGTTAATTCAGCGTACTGAATATTAGTATTACGATGGGATAGTGCGAATTTATTTTGCTATTATGAATATATATTGTTTAAATCTTCTGGGTATATATGTCTGATATCTGTAACGAGGTCTTCTGAATAAATAGATATGCCCGCTAACAGTCGAGTGTAAAATCTAGCATAAATATCATAGTTTAAAATGGATTCAATTTGGAAGTATATTATAATTATATCTGATTGTTCTACTTATTTAATTAAATACCAATTGCAACCCTTACCACTGCATTTATTACTCATTGTTTAGCCAATATATGATACAACGAATATTAGGAGTGCAGTAATTGAATTGATATACAGTAATATTAATGTTTCTAAATATTTCTTGCGATATAGATACGAATTCTAAACGTTAATACGTTAACAATATTGCTTGCAATAGTAATTGTGGTAAACAAATAAGTATAGTTCAATTTCTTTAAGACAATATATATCGCAGATGAACATTATTAATTTTCAAACGTTCTATTTATAGGCTACATAATCCACCAAACCATACAATTTTGTCTCGAGAACCTACATTTTACTACCAATGTAATGCATCTATAATAGTAGATTATATAGTTATATGGAATATTAAGAAAATTGATATACTTTTATTGAAATCCATATCCTCATCAGTTTTAAAACGGACATACTGTCAATGAATATTAACAAATACGATATGCAGTAATTGAAATCAGAAACATCGAACTGATACGATATTATGCACCGAATACAAGGCATTAAATGAGCGTCTCTCCAGATACTTTATACGTAGGGTGCTATATTGAACATACATGTATAGCAATGGTGTTCGATTGAGAGGCTAGTGTTAATGCGTTGCATTAAAACTGGTAGCTCGTACTGGAACGAGACAGGATGTGAGCATGATGCGAGCATGATTTACAGATATACACAGCAGAGATCAAAGGAAAAGCGCCGACAGATGGCTTCAATTTAAACAGGAACTCATTCTCTCTCTAGCTTTCGCTTGTGAATGCTGTCAGTCGTTGTTAGACATATGGACACATTTCTAGAGATTTAGGAGAATTTGAAGTTTGGTGAATTGAAAGCCCGAGTTTACTTCAAGTCCGAGATGATATCCATTTACATACACAGATTACATGCACGTGTTTACCTTGCTCATTTAAACAGTCATCGGTCCTCCAGAAAGCTAGATATAACCATAGCTAATGGCGTTTAATGTATATGTCTTTGTTGAAAGAACGTTTCTTGAAATGTGTTTGAATAATTTATTCTAACAATTCTTGACAAGTAATTGAAACAACGGTGATGAAAGACTTTTTCTCTAGAATCTATGGAAACGTATGCAATGTATGGTATTTGTTTTCTTAACATTAATTGCGGTGGAACAACATAACATGCACCAACTGTTTCGCGTTCTTGCAAGAAGAAGGAGTTTATGAGCTCCACGCACGTGCTAATACTGACGAGTTTAGTCGCTAAATCGTCGACAGGGAATACCTTTCGCGTGATATATCAACGGGGTATTTTACATTCGCGAGACACAATGACGTTCCTTTGTTTCCATGGTCTTTGAAGCTTCAGATATATAACTGTCAGGATTCTGTATGATGTTCCGCAACACGGACGATGACGGTAACGATAGACACGCCGATAGGATCGGGATAACACGTTATTCATTCCATATGCCAATTAATCTAGGGTATAGTGCTCAAATACGGTAGAAGTTCATTCATCTAACAACGTACTTGTTTGCAAACGTCTACACAATCTTGACCGTAATGACGAATACCTGAAGGTCAGACACGGCGCAGTGCTAGGTCCTGTTCTGTTCTGTTAGCCGAGACGCCCTCTTTGCACTCTTTTATGATTTTGGACAGTGTTAAGTAACCATGCGTACAGTAGGCTCTTCTGTATATTAATAACAGCAAACCTCCATAAATACAGAATGCGAAACCGCAGTGTGCAAATATGCGGGGTTATTAAACATAACTGGGAACATAACTGGGTAACCTTTCGCGAAGCTCTCTTAGCCACTAAGAGACCATAGCGCTCTCTTTGCAGTGCATTAGCTATCGGCAAAGAGAGCGCTATGGTCTCTTAGTGGATAAGAGAGCTTC